>NW_010729159.1:1096614-1132327 GCF_000365185.1 Nelumbo nucifera
TTGGGAAGTTTGGTTATGTACAGGCCCAGTCAGATCATACCCTATTCATCAAGAGGGTGGAGTCCTCTCTGACACTACTTGCACTATATGTTGATGATATTGTGGTGACAGGAAATGATAGCCATGAGATTGAGTCCCTCAAACAGCTCCTTCATCAAGAGTTTGAGGTGAAAGATCTTGGTGCACTTCGGTATTTTTTGAGTATTGAGGTTGCTACATCTAAACAGGGGATCTTTGTCTCTCAGAGGAAATATGTTCTAAATTTGTTGGCGGAAACTGGAAAGTTAGGTGTCAAGCCTGCGGATACACCCATTGAACAGAGCCACAGGATTAGTGCAGAGAGTGGGGAGCCTCTTGAAGACAAGGTTATGTTCCAGCGATTAGTGGGAAAGCTCCTATATCTCTACCTCACTCGGCCATCAGTTATGCAGTTAGTGTTGTCAGCCAGTACATGCATTCTCCTAGAACCACACATCTTCTTGCAGTAGAAAGAATATTAGCATACTTGAAGAGATGCCCAGGTAGAGGTATACTGTTCAAGAACAATAACCACATGAAGGTGGACGTCTATATGGATGCCGATTGAGTGTTGATGACAGAAGGTCTACCTCTGGATGTTGTGCACTTGTGGGAGGTAACCTTGTCTCTTGGAGGAGTAAAAAACAGAGTGTTGTCTCTCGATCTAGTGCTGAAGCTGAATACAGGTCAATGGCTAATGGAGTGGATGAAATTCTATGGCTGAGATCACTACTTGAGGAATTGGGTATTGAGTATGAGAAGCCCCTGATGCTGTATTGTGATAATCAAGCGGCTATTAATATAGCACACAATCCGGTGTAGCATGACAGAACTAAACATATTGAAGTTGATCGACATTTGGTACGAGAGAGGGTCTCATCACAAGAAGTGTGTCTCCCGTACATCACATCTAACATGCAGCTAGCAGATATCCTCACCAAAGCCATACCAAGGAAGAAGCTAGAGGTGGATCTATCCAAGTTGGGAATGATAAACTTGAGGGGGAGCTACACTGATGTGGGCCCCACAGCTATGGTCCCACTGTGTTCGTAGGGTAGAATGTGTTCTAGTCGTCCTAGGATTATCTGGTGGTCAATTTGTTATTTCAGTTGTTATTTATTTCAGTTTTATTGTGTTCTATTTGTTATGTAAATACTAAGGGCAGATCTGTCCTTTCCATGTAATTAGCATAACCTATAAATACTAAATAGAAGTGGCGGCGGCAGAACATTAAGATTCTGTCCCTCATTTCAACCCTTGTGTTCTACTGCTCTCTCTTCTCTTTCTCCTCTCTTCTCTATACTTTTTCTTCTATTTTCGAACCTGAAATCTATTAGGGTTCAAGGCTGATAGAAGTCTTGAACGTCTACTAAGACCATTGACAGCACCTGTAAGAAGTGATCTTCTGCAAGTTAAGGGGCTGGAAAGGCTGGGGTAGATCAAAAAGGACGTCATGTGAGTCGATTCAGTAAGAAATGATTTAAGTGCTCATAATTTAGCAATGGATATGGCATAAAACAGATCAGAATAGTGAGACAGTATTCATGTAGCCGACCTAGGCAGCTGCATTAAAAGCATTCATCGACTAAGTAATGATGTAATCAGTTTGACCGTCCATTGACTCATTGGGAGCTAGTTAACACTTGACAATGGCAGCAAACATTGTTAGTAGATATCGAAGTAACCCTATAAAGATACATTCTTAGTAGATAAGAAAGTCCCACTTCTTTGCATCTTTCTAACATAGAGCTGAATAAGGGCTCAAGCGTTTTTTTCATTACATCAGATCCAAATGAGTTCATGATTATTTGTGCTTTTCCAGATCTATGATAAGTTCTCCGTCTGTCTGTTAGGTTTACTTTATTTTTCCATTTGATATTAACTTTTTGTTACGCCTTTATTTGTTTATTATCCTGCTATTTTCTTTTTAATTTGGTCTTAATCAATTGTTAGTTAATGTAATTGCTACTTCAAGTAGGAAAAGCCATGTATTTCTTTTTTTTTTTCCTGAAAGCCATTGCCTAGAAAAAACTAGGCGGGTGCCTAGGTGAGTGCAGGATGGGGTGCTTCCTTGTTGACTAGATTTGCCTTAGCACCTTCATAACTATATTTGGTTGTGCCTGAACATTTGTTATGTTGATTATAGCACTCTGCTACCATCCTTACCGTGTGATCTAAACATCACTTCATGGATTGTTCTCTTTGTGACTGTCAAAAAGAATGGATAGATTGGATGATGATAGTTGTTCCTTCTCCCTGCATTTGTCCCAGTGCTTGTAAGCATATGATAGATTACTTTCAGGGCCCCCATTAAGGAGTATTGTTCTTCTGTTGCTTTTGTTCAGTTAGCAGGAACGGCAAAATCAAGATTTTCTGCAAAGGACTACAGTGATCATATGGCACTTGTCCGTGCATATGAAGGTTGGAAAGATGCAGAAAGGGAAGGATCTGCATACGAGTATTGCTATAGGAATTTTCTTTCAGCACAAACTCTTCAGGCTATTCACTCTCTCCGGAAGCAATTTAGCTTTATTCTAAAAGATGCTGGTTTATTAGCTCCAGATGCTAGAACAAATAATAGTTTGAGCCACAATCAGTCATTGGTTCGTGCTATCATCTGTTCTGGCTTATTTCCTGGTATAGCATCAGTTCTGGTAAGGGATTATTTGGTAATTCATTTGATTCTTTTGACATTTAATCGTATAAGTTCTTACTTCAGATGACATATGAGCAACTTTTTTCGTTTCTTTTGCAGCACAGAGAGTCTTCAATGTCTTTCAAAACGATGGATGATGGTCAAGTTTTACTCTATGCAGTAAGTCCATATGAGCCAACATTTAATTAGATTAGAGAATTATGGTTTAGGTTCAGTGAGCAGTAATTTCCAGTTGCATATACATGTAGTGTTTTAGAAGGCGTACTTCTGGAGCACGCCTTCAGGCGAGGTGCCCCCAAAATGCCCTGAGGCATACGCCAGAGGCTCTGACACCTCTGAGCTCATACACTTTTTTCATATGGTGTGCTAGAGGTGTACGCCTCATGTGCCTCTTGTACACCTCATGTAAAAAGACAAAAAAAGAAAAAAAAAAAGAAAGAGAAAGAAATAAAAGGAAAGGAAAGGGAAGGTAAGAAAAGATAAGGGGAAAGAAAAATGAGATTCTTCTTCCTCAGCAAACATGAAGGTTCAGTTTATATATATATATATTGTACCATTGTATTATATTTGTATTTACGTTTTTAGTTTTTATCATAAATAACCAATTTTTTTTCAAAGTTCAAACAAGACACAAATAAAATATATCAACATTTAATATACAGGGTAGCAACTAATTAATAATTACTTAAACATACAGGACCGGTTCGGTTCATTTAACTGAACCAAATTGCCGGTTTATTTTCTCACACAAACCGAAACCAACCAGTGGTTTTGAAAAACCGACCAACTCGGGTTGGGTCAGGCCAGTTTGGTTGGTATGACATTTAATGTGAACACCCCTACTTATTAGAGACACCTCAAATATGTTCATTGTCACTTGTTCGAACTGCATTGACAATTAGCCTATGACCAGTGGAGATAATTGCTTATGTTAAACCTAACACTGGTTATTTGAGAAGCAAAGAGCTTACCCATTGTTCCTGGGTTACCATAGGTATCAATTCCTTGCTTATGGTCCTCACCAAATGTCTCCATTTATTACAAATACAATATTATTCTTAATTTCTAATAGATTAACAACAGCCAATATCAAAGAAAGAGCACAGATACAGCCAACTAATTCAGCTTATCTCAAAGCTATCACCAGGCTGGAAAGAAAGGAAAGGTAGAAATCAATCTCTCTAGGAGAAATGGAATCAGTCCAAGTGTCCAACCACTGCTCAATCTCTCAATTAGACTCAAATAAATCTCAACAACAGAAGTCTGGCCAAATAAAATAGACCCAAATGCAACCTCCTATCACGGGACCACTTCCAAGATCCCAAGAGAGAGAAAAAACAAGCTGTCAATCTCTCTAGGCTTCCCAAAATGACAACAGCAGCAGTTGATCTCTATTATATTCAAATAACAATCTCTGAAAACCACAACCAGACTAGGTATTTGACCCAAAATTGAACACTCTGAAAACCACAATCTGACTTGATTCTCTTGTTTTTTCTTGACTTTCAGGACTTTCTCCAATCCAAACACTTGGTCAACAACAACAATTCTACAAAAGCAACCAAACCAGACCACAAGACTTTAATTGCTCTAGCTCTCTGACTATCTCATGTAGCCAGCTAGACTAAGACTGCATGAGATGGTGTGCCTTGATTGAAACTAGGCTCTGATACCAAGAAGTTTCAGTAGAAGAAAATAAGCAAGAAGAGAGAGAAGTGGAATGGAGGGTAACAGATCGCAGGGCTCAATTGAGACACCATCTTTTATATTTTTAGTAATAAATTGTAAAATTACAGATCTACACCTAATAAGGCAGCAGCAGTTATAACACTTAATAACAATTAAAAAGAGGCGTTGCCCATAATATCAGGCCCATAACTAAAGAATAAACAAAACTAGGAAATAAAAAAACAATCCACTAACCCACTAACAAGGTCCTACAGGGCAATCTCTAATGCAATGTTGTACTCAATGCTGACAGTCTAAATCAATGGATCATCTGTTGTATAAGAACTGTGCAAGATCATATGGAGTAGTTGGTCCTATTTATATGGCAAATAGCATGAAATTGCATCAACATTTCCTGTTCTATAAATTTGTTCTGATTTTTTCACTATTTGTTGGTAACATCGTATTCTTAATCTTAATATTCTTGTTATTTTATTAACTGACATGGAGCATGAAATCTACACCAGAATTCTGTGAATGCACGCTATCAGACAATCACATACCCATGGCTGGTATTTGGTGAGAAAGTTAGGGTCAATACTGTCTTTATACGAGATTCCACTGGTGTGTCTGACTCAATAGTGATACTTTTTGGTGGTACTCTTAACCGGGGCATTATGGTAATTTCTTATGCTGGTGAACATTTCTCCTTTTTTTATTTGTGCTTGTGTGTGTGGAATGAATTGAACTGGTGTAACTTTGGGACTAACTGGACCTTGTATTTCAGGCTGGACATTTGAAAATGCTGGATGGCTATATTGATTTCTTCATGGATCCTAGTTTGGCAGATTGTTATTGGAACCTTAAGGATGAACTTGATAAGCTTATCTACAGGAAGGTGAGTTGAAACTCATTTAGTTTATAGTGCACACTTGTTTCACATGAGTTTCCAACAATGTTTCAACCAAGTCCAAGAAAAATGGAAAATCTTAATTTTATGCTTCATTGCAGTTAAATCTAAATCAAATATAACTAAATTGCATTAGATCTTCATTACTTTCTCTAAAGACTGAAATTCTATACAACCAAAAGTAAATAAATAAAGGCTTGGTACTCTCTCCATGGATTGAAACGAAAGGAAGGCTCAGAAGGAAGAAGATTGTACCATGAGAGAAGTAAGGTGGTCAACCTGTTTCAAACATACATCATGGATCTGGCAATGCAATGTAGATTGACCCTCATGCCGATCTAAATGAATCAGCCTTTTGATGAAGGTAAACCTATGCCTACTAGGCTAGAGGATGGAAAGTCCATTTTTATCATTTGAAAACTACTTTTTATGAAACCATATGAAAATATGACACAAAGTGAAGTATATAATTTACAAAACCTTCTAAATTGAGCTTCATATTCTTGTAGTGAACATAGGAAGCTTATCAAGAATTCATTGTTCTCCATGACTAACAAACTTTGAGGCTCCATTGTAATATGAAATTAATGTAGCAAGGATAAGAGAAGTGCTACTGGTGTAAACATGGTGGGAAAATAAGATGGACCAGGGACCTGAATAAAGAAGACAAGGGGAAGAAAGAGAAAAAATATTGCACCTTTAGGAATAAAATATAGAAAGAGAGAAAAAGGAAAATCACTCTTACTCACAAGTAACTTCAAAACAAATTTTTTATTCCATTATATGAACTCTAAAATTTCAATTACAATCACTATATATAGATTCAGTTCAAGGGCTTAGTCCATTTTTTTCTAGCTGCAATCCTAGGTCAAAAGGAAAATAGATAAAAAAGAGGAGAAAAATAGAGAAAAGAAATAACAGCCTGAACTAGAGAGAAAAAGAGACAACAAAACTTAATAAATAAGAATAAAAAGACTAAAATAACCCCGATATGCTGACTCTAACACTCTTCCTCAAGATAGAGTATATGTCATATAGTCCCGGCTTGTCACATATGCAATCCACTCTTACTCGACTCAACCCATTTGTAAACAAACTTGCCCACTAATTTCCCAAGCTCACATGTTTTGTGCTTATCACTTCACCAAGGACCTTTTCCCTTATAAAGCGACAAACAACCTCTATGTACTTTGTCCTCTCATGAAAGACAGGATTAGATGAATGTGGATCATGGTTTGATTGTCACAATACAATCTCATAAGACTATTCACCAAGTACCCTATCTCCTATCAGAGGTTTTTCAACCACACTAACTCACATGCAGTATGTGTCATGGCTCTATAATCAGTTCAGCACTACTTCTTTCTACAATTGTCTGCTTCTTACTCTTCCATGTCAATAAATTTCCTCCAAGGAAGGTACAATACTCTATGGTGGATCTTCTATCAAATACTAAGTGGACTCAATCTACATCGATCCAACCTTCCTTTCAAGACTCCTTCCTAACTTGTACAAAAACTCACCACCTAGTGCTCCCTTCAAGTACCACACAATTCTGAGGACTGCATCCCAATGAAGAACCTGTGGATTCTGCATAAACTGGATAACTACGCTAACTATAAAGGAGATATCCAGTTGGGTAAATTGATCAAAAAAAAAAGATATTCAGTCGGGTAAATGTTAGATACCTTAACCTATCCACTAACCTTCTATACCTTCTAGGGTCGTCAGATTGTTCACCTACATCAATGGTAAATTTAACATTCGGTTTCGTGGGTGTTTTAGTTGATTTGGCACCTAATAGCCCTCTCTCTTCTAATAAGTCAAGAACATACTTCCTTTGACACAAATTGATGCTATGCTTCGACCTCACTACTTCAATACCTAATAAATACTTCAACTTGTCAAGATCTTTTGTTTGAAACTGATATTGTGGAAAGGCCTTTAAATTTGTCAATCCTCAACTTGTCACTACCGGTTTTAATAATGTCGTCTACATATACTACCAACAAAATATTTTTAGTTTCAGATTCATAGTTAAATATTGAACAATCAACCTAATACTATGTCATACCAAAATCTAATGCCAAACCAAGCATGCAAAGATTGTTTCAGCCCATAAATTGTCTTCTTTAACATATACACTTTTAATCCTCCCCCTGAGCAATAAACCTTGGTGGTTGTTCCATATAGACTTAATAAGATCATCATGTAAGAAGGCATTTCTATGTGAAGCTAAAATAGTAGCCAGCCATATATAGCTACTACCGATATCAAAACATGAATTGAACCAATTTCGGCAATAAGAGATAAGTTTTTTATACAGTCCACTCCATACAACTATTAGCAATCAATCAAGCTTTCAAATGCTTCACTCTACCATCTGGTAAATATTTAATAGTGTACACCCACTTGCACCCTACATCATGTTTACTGGGAGAGAGAGTGGTAAGCTCACACATGTAATTGTGTGATAGAGTAAAGAGTTTAGCCTTCGAGCATTTATCCCTTCTCTCTTGTTGGTTTTGTTTTCGAGCCAGAGAGACCCTAAAATCCTTACTGTTCTCTATGTGTGTAGAGGCTAATGCCACTACCTTGATGAGTTGCAAAACCAAGAGGATAGTGTAACTTGTTGCATCAATTTCATAGATGTTGCAATACCATTCTTGTTGTTGTCAGTTGTACTCTTTGAGACTTACTTTGTTTAGAGACTACCCGGCCATACCAAGAATGACCATCAAGAATGAATGTGAGTGTCCAACTAATGAGAACAGAAGTTGTAAGTATAGCATCACTCCAAGTTTGGGAACACTCATTTATCTATACTACTTATAAAAGAGTGAATGTTCCTTAATTCTGGATTTTTCATTGGACGTTTTCTATCTCTCTTGTCTAAATATACAATGGGCATAAAGAGGGCATATATGTCCTTTACTCTCATTTTAGAAACTGCCCATTTGTAACTGTCCAGAAACTGTTCACTTATAACTCTCCAGAAACTGCCAACTTATAACTGACCAAAAACTGTCCATGAATTATAAATAGTTTTGTCTTAGAGATACTGCAACGTGCAAATGCACTTACATGTTTACTAGTACTAATAAAAGTGTGAATGGGGTCTAACTTTCTGGAATTTTTATCGGACAGAATTTGCTCTTTCATCTCAAAATCTTTTAGGGGCAAAATGTATTTTGAAAAAGAAACCTTAATTGAAATGGTTCATGTTGTAGTACATCAAGCATCATCCTAAAAATCACCCATACATGCCACCTAATTAATCCTCCCATTAAAATCCACCAACACAAAAGAGACGTCCCTTCATTTCTATATATACAAAAACGTCAAAAGAAAATGAACAAAATTGATGAATAGAAAAATTATTAATAAATATATGATGGGAAATATCCACTTGTCCATCCCCACATAGAACTCTTCCTCTCATGCTAACCCTTTCAATGCCTTATAACCCCTTTCTCCTATTATGTCTTTCCCGTTAGTTCTTTTTTGTTTCTTCCTTATGGTTGTGAATGTGCACATCTGATGATGAAACTCCAAATGCTATGGTCCACAAAGAGGGAAAGCAATAAGGTTGATGGTTGGTATTGTGGTGTTGTGTGTCTATTGCACTTATGCATTAAAAATCGGGAACAATATGTTGCGCTTTGTAGGCACAAAGTGCAATTCAACAATAGAAACGCCGAAGCAATGTCTCCTTTGAAAGTGTGTTTCACATAATCCAAGATAAGAATTAGTCAAACATTTATACCTGATCAACCTACCAAACAAGATGCTAGCATAATCATCTATGCGGTGATGATGTGTCATTAAAACGAATTCACTCCATGACACCACTAGAGAGGAAAGGGAGGATTGAAGTGCTACTTTCGTGCCACCACCATCAAGATAATACAATCCACTAGTTTCATGCCCTCCACCAATCTTCATCCTTGTCTTCAGATCTTGAAAAAACAAAAGAAGGGTAAAAGGTGATAAAACTATTAAGAGACTTGGTCAATCTTTGAATAGACATATGGTTAAATGGAAATTTAGGTACATAAAAAATAGATGATAAAGATTAGAGGTGCAAGTAACATTACCCACACCACAAGTGGGAGAGGTAGAACCATTGGCTAGGGTAATATTTTGTGATGTGGAGGATTGGGAAAGGGAAGGTTTGGATGTCGGACAAGCCACCACAAATGGCAGTTTGAGGTAGTCTTGAGGAACCTACTATATTCATTATGTGGAACACTCATCATCTCCTTAGAAATTGTAGATTTTCAAGGTGTTTGATCAGCTTCCTGACTATTTCCTACTTCACCAACACTAGTCACAACATGGTTGGCCCATGTAGAAGGTGGGCCATGTAGATCATAACAAAAGTTAATATCATTGTGCAAAGAACCAAAATGGACATAAAGTTGGAAAAGGGCAAGTTTCATGGGTTAGAGGTTCAGTCACAGTCAAACCGAGGTTGAATCATAATGATATGGCATATACATATATATTTTACAGGTCGTATAAGTATACACATAATATATTTCACAAACATTATTGCACTTGCATGTGGTGGATAAGTGGTTTGTTTTTAAGTTTGTAAAATAAATGACTAGGGTTCAAGCCTCTTAACCCACGTTTTCTTCAGAATACTTGTGTACTAAAGCAATAAATACATTAAAGAGACACAAATAAATGCAAATAAAGAAATTGTTTAATGGTAACAAGATAATACACATAAATAAGAGGTCTTAGGCTCAAGTCTTGTTATCAACATTTTGAAGTTTCAATTCATGTTATAACCCTGGTGGTTTCATAAAACTGGGACCTGTTAACTGGTTTTCCAATTAAACCGGCTGGTTTTCATGAATTATGGTTTCAAGTGTTTGACCAAAGTCACCAAACTGGCCAAAGGGCCAGGTCATGGTTTAACCAGTTTGACCAGCTGGTCCAGTCCGGTTTTCTAAACAATGGTTAATAGTATGCCCTCCATACCATAGTATGTGCGTTTCCTAGGACCATTACTGTGCCCTCTACCACAACCTCCCCTTGTATCCTGACCTCCACTATTTCCATTACCACGGCTAAACATAAGACCACCATGGCCTACTTGAACTCCACTATCAAAACTAGTAGTATTTTATGTAGGTCCAGGAGAAATCTAACAAAATCAAGCAAATGCCTCCGCAAGAGAGGGGAGAGCAGAACCACCCAATATTTGTGCTCTAACCAGCTCATACTCTGACTTCATGGCCAATAAGAATCTGGTCACATCAAGATGATCCCTTTGTTGTTGCTAAATTTTAACATACGAGGTTAGGGATAGTATACATTTCGTTTCTGAGATTTTTCATACTAGTATGGTGCTCTTCAAGACACTGATTTCCCTGTTGCAATTTGAAATATTCTTGCTAGAGTTGATATGCTCTTGGAATGTTGTTTTGACCGCAGTAAAGTTTCTTAACATGATCCCATATCTCCTTGGCTGTATTTAAAAACATAAACTTTACACTTAATTTGGGTTCTATACTATTCCACAACCATGTCATAAATCACAATTTGTGCATCTTCTTGCTCTCACTCACTATACCCTTGAGATTCAGCCAAGGGTTTATTGTCTTTCACACGCTTCGCCTCCTTGGCTCTAAGAAAAAAACTCTATCAACTTGACCCATGGCACATAATTTTCACTATTTAGTTTAATTGATATAATTTGCACATTTAGTAATCAAGGGGATTCATAACACTTGATTTTTTATTTCCACTACCTTCTCTTGTGGTTGCCATAATGCTGTCCACTCAAAAAACTACCAAAACCACCACAGTTATTCAACTACTAGCTCATAGAACCAACAGTCACAAGTAAAAGGTTCTAATACCTAGGCATTACAGAGTTTACTTGCCCACCTAGCAGCACCTTTCAGTCCACATAGCAAGGGAAAGCATGTGTAACAGTACTCTAGATGCATTCAGCAACTTTCTTCATCATAGTAACCTTAGTCGCAGCCTCATTCACCATTAACACCGTCAACTGATGGAGAAAACCCTCTTGAAACTTCTCAATAGAGGGCTTAAACCACCACACAGCACAGGCTCACTGAAAGCCTGTTGATGAAACCACTACACAACTACTAGGGCTGTCACTCATAAGCAGTCAACAGGCTCACTGAAATAGAGTTGTCATAGCCTCCTATACCTCTGTCTCACGTAGCAACCTAAAAAAGGATAAAAAAAGACAGAAAAGGACTGATCGCAATCTTCCAAGAAGTAGAATTTGCAGCCTTCTCTTTCCTTTTTAGTGCTCTAATACCATGTTTTATTAGTTTGGTTCTTGCTAGTTGCAGTCCTAGGTCAAAAGGAAAAGAAAGAAAGAAGTGGAGGAGAAGAGAGAAAAGAAATAATAGTCTGAATTGGAGAGAATATTCTCCCACCCAGCCAATCTGATATTTATATATGTTTGCAAGGAAAATACAAAGACTATTATGTCCCTATTAAGTATGGGACAAGTAACTGAAAAGTAAAACAAAAGATGAAACACAACTTATTAAGAGCAGAAAGACTAAAATAACCTTGCTCGGCTGACTCTAACACTAACTACTTCAAAGCTAAGACAAATTCATAAGTATACTCAAATAAGGTCTCTTAACTTCTAAGCAACTCTAATAACAATTCACTAATCCTACAAAACCTACTTAATGTAAAGAAATGTCAAATTAGCAAAACTATTAAATTACAATTTTACTAAAAACAATAATTAGGGGAATTACTAAAAATGATCAACTGAGTTAAAATTCTTATTAGGGGAATTGCAATTTTACTATAAATACTTACTCTAAAAATGACCATAAAGAGTAATTTTAAAACAGAAATGAATTCTAGAAAAAACAAAGCCCTTTTCATAAGACACCTACAACCAAAAAATAAATAAATAACTAAAACTATACCAATACATTATCGCCATTCTGAAATTTCTGTAGGAATTGGAAAACTGATTATTTCCCCACGTGTTCTTTACTTGTTTCAGAATGTGCATAATCAACTCAAATTATTTATGACCTCGGCAGTTAGTAGCGTCAGCATTTAATGCATATGTGTCCACAGAAAATGTGTTGACATTAGGTGTTACTTTGGCTCGGGAGTATCCATCTAAATATATAATTGACACTACTTGAAGCATTAAATTTTACCTGCCTTGCTATGATGCAGCTGCAAAATCCAAGCCTTGACATTCACAAGGAAGGCAAGTACCTTATGCTTGCTGTTCAGGAGTTGGTATCAGGAGACCAATGTGAAGGTAGATTTATTTTTGGTCGTGAATACAGGAAGGCCAGGGACTCTAACGAAAACAGCCAAAATAACAGCAGTTATACCAAGGATGGGAGCAACCCAAAAAGCTTGCTTCAGACTTTATTGATGAGGGCTGGTCATAGCCCTCCAAAATACAAAACGAAGCATCTCAAGACTAATGAGTTCAGGGCCCTGGTAGAGTTCAAAGGTATGCAGTTTGTGGGAAAGCCCAAGAAAAACAAGCAGCTTGCAGAGAGGGATGCTGCTATAGAGGCATTGGCCTGGCTGACACACACTTCTGACAGGAGGGATGATGATGATGATGAATCCCCACCTGATGTCACGGACAACATGTTAAAACTACTTGGTAGACGCAGGAAGCCAAAACGTCGCTCTGGTTGATGTGGTAACTGGAAGATGTTTCTGTTTGTTTCACTAAAAGAAGATTCATGGGGCTATCAGATATTTGTTGGGTAATTTCTGTAGAATAACCATTGGTTACATTTGGGTTCTTGCTCTGGTGGTCATGCTCTTGATATTTCCTGGATCTCTGGAATGATACACGGCATGGCACATTGTTGGCAGCTGGTGTGGAGTATTATTATTATGTGATTTTTCTTATATTTATTTATTTATTTCATTTTTTTATTGGGGAGAGGGGTATCACACTGGCTTCTAATGTACTAATTTCTTGTTGGGGAAAAACGAGGCCTCGAGAGGAGACACACCATGGGATCATAATATACTGCCAATGCATGTAGTAGGCGACCAAGCGTGAGTATGACCATGTAAATCACTTGAAGCAATGTAAATTAGGCACAGTTTGCAAGAATGAAAATTATAGGTATTTCTAAACCTTGTATTTGCACTGTAATATTTGTACTAAGGAAATTCTTTTCAATAAGTTCTTATAAGTAATGTTACATTTTAATAGATTATATTTGGTAGATCTTAGGTTGATCATTCCTAAAATGCCCCTACCTCATTGTTACAAGTTCTATCATCAATCATGCTTATTCAAAGTTCAAAGTATTGGAAATGTCAAATGTATCAGAAAGCCAATTTTAAGAAACATATTGGGATATGCCTTGGATAATCATGTGTATCGGAGAAAAAATAATATATGCATAGATACGCTTAAAAACACTATAAATACTTTAATAAATAATAAAAATACATCAATAACACTAAATATAAGACCTCAATGAGGTGTATATACATTAAATTAATATATTCTAATGGTTTTATGAAGAAATATATTCTACTTAATTATAATTTCATTAAAAATCCTATGCTTAACAATAATTTAAAAATTATAATTCTTAAGTTTTAATGTTTTATGAGATGGGAAACTCAAATCTCCTATCCAGTCATAAAACATGCATTGGCACAACTTTTAAGTGAAAATATAATTAATAATTATTTATTATTTATTTCTAAAAACTATAAAAAATAATAAACATTACATAATATATTCAAAAAATTGTTATTAAAGAAAAATTTTCAATTGCTTTGTGGATATGATAGATCATCCATTGAATTATAATATATTCAATCATTGTGATCAAATGATAAAATATAATTATTTATTTATTTATTTTTAATTCTAAAAATATAAAAATAAAAAAATAATTATTAAGAAAGAAATTTCAATTGGTCTGTGTATATGATAGATTATCCATAAAATTAAATATATTCAACTATTGTGATCAAATGATAAAATATAATTAAGTATTATTTATTTTTTAACTCTAAAATAATATATATATATATATATATATATATTAAAGAATAAACTTCCAACTGCTCTATGGATATGATAGATAAATCCATAGATCTAAAACATATTTAGTCTTTATAGATAGAGAAAAATTACATTTTTCAAATTTTTTGTTAATTTATATTTTCCCCAAATATCTTCATGAAATTTTCATAAATTTATTGATGACACAATAAAAATGTGATTTTGACTGTAAGAAATGTAAATCAATATAAATTTAAACATTCAAGAAAAAAAATCACAAGATATTATAAAATATTGAAAAAACTTACCTATTTTTGACATTTTTTCAAAATTTGAAAAATCTTAAAAAATTAATGATTCACACTTGTTTCTTGCAAATTTTTGTAAATCTATCACTATAGGAATGAGGTTTGGAGTTTTAGAGTCATTTGGGGGGTGAAAAAATGCTCATTTTAGGGAAAAGAAGCTTGCTTTCTCCTTTATTTTTTTTTTTTAGTTTTTGGTTGTATCTTTTTCATCGATACGCTACCGAAATACCCCAATACACCCCCAGTATACCTTCAATACGCCCCAATAAACCTCTGATATGGTCCGATACACAAAAAAAACGAGACACCCAATTTCCATATATATCACATATCTGTTTTTTCAAAAATATGAAACGATACGCCCTTGCACTCACTGAAACTTTTTATATGCTTTGATTATGTGAAACTCAATCTTGCTACTTCACTATTATATGTTTCAAATGAGAAAATGATGCAATCCAAGACTAATATATAATCATTTTTTATTGGAAATCATTCACTAAAAAGAGAATTTAATATTAGGGGTTTGGGTGGCTGCCCCTTAACAGCCCCACCTGACCCAATGAGACATTTGGTTTAAAACTATCAGGGGATGGGGGACCCTCGGACAGTTCATCTACTGCGAAATCTTATATGCACCCATCTCCTAAAAAAATGAATGTGATATTAAGAAGATAGTGTTCCTGAAAGATTGGAACATGGAGTAGATGTGTAGGGAAGATTCGGAGGTCTCCTGCTATAGCTCAGAGAAAGGAGACCAAGCTTGCAATTCAGAGAGCTAGTGAGTTCGGTATTTATACGATCAATCCATCATAGGAATTTATGGCAGTCCGTGTTCCTACTCTAATATTTACTGGGACCAAACCATAGAAGTTGACAAGCACAAGTTGATACAAGTGAACTCAATCCTCAACCAATGTCGATTCCAGGATTTGGGGTTCAAAGGTCAGTTTACGGGGACCAGACCTCTTGGAAAAATGTGTTTCCAAACCTCTTGGGAAAATGTTTCTAAGTGTTCAGGTTGTTTGTCAAGCAATTTGGACCTGACTGTAAAAAGTAGTCGACTACTCAAAAAACGTGTCAACTAACTGTGACAGCTAAAAACGTTCATAGCCAAAACTGTGAGAAGTAGTTGACTACCTTAAATACATGTGTCAACTAGCTATTACAGCCAAGACATGCAAAATGTCCAATTTGAGAAGATGTGTCAACTACTCAGATTGACTGAGCATATAGGCTTACTGGTTGACTAATAAGGAGGAACCGGTCGACTTGAAAAGAAAAAAGATTCCTCCCTTCATATTTTGGTTGAAAGGTGGAACTGGTCGACTTGTTGGAAAGCCTTTTAACATGTTGGAGGAAATTTGAATAATTTTTAAAAAAGGTGAAATACCACCAATGGCTAGAAAACATTCACTTGCTCTTAAATCCTCTATAAATAAAGGTATTTAGCTTAATTGAAAAGACAATGAAGCTAAACGTAAGCTTTGATGAAAAACAACCTATGTATATTTTATACATATTGTAAATAGTTGTTTTGTAGAGAGCAAGTTAGGGTTAGAGTCATTTTGGAGGAAGAGATCCATGTGCTTCATTAGTGTTGGACGTGAGTTTTGTTGAAAATCCTTTGAGCATGTTTCTCACCTATCTGTTGGGATCTTCTTCCATAAGCTAAACATTTGTAAAGAACTCTAGCAACTATTTAATTTGTGCTATAATTGTTTATATTTTCTATTGAGATATTGCTTTGCTGAAAATCTGCTCTTGTGGTTGATTAGTGAAAATTTTTTAGCTTGTAGTGTTCCCCTTGTTGAACACCATTCAAGGTCTTGTTGGAACTTGTCATAGGCCCAACAACAAGGTACTGCACACACCCGAAAGCCCTGTTGGTATTCCATGTAAGTCCAACTGCTTAAAGAATTGTAGGCACCCGTAAAGTCTTGCTAGTGTAAAAGGATGTTGATAAGGCTAGTGGAAATCCTCGATGGTGATCTGAGGTAAAGGGCATAGATAGGGTTAGCCAAACCTCTATAAAAGTATTTGTTTGCCTTGTTCTTTTGTTTTGTTTTCAAGTCTGTGGTTTATTTTTATTTGTTTTAACTTTTTCACAATTACAATACTTAATATCTTGAGATCTTGCAGATTTACATTTTATTTTGTTTCTTTTTCTTTTACATCTACAAGATACAAGAACAACTAGTGTTGTTTGAGCTATAACGTCATTAACTCTACTAACTGCACTAACTTTACTAGCTACTTTACATTTATTGTTCTCTTGTTTATATTTATTGTTCATTTACATTCCAACATCATTTACTTTTCTATAATTAGTTTTATTTATTTTGGATAGTTGGTCTATATCTCAGCTGTCTTTGTGTAGTAGGCCCATTTCTCTACTAGTTGTTAGTGGTTTGTCCTTTTTCTCTAGCTATTTAGGCACATATCACTAGGTGCCATTCACATTTGAGCTTATTTACTTTCATCTACACTTTATTTTTCTACAATTATTTAAATTTATTGTTTTTATTATTTATTAATTAACTATAGAACCAGTAACCAAGATAGTAGGTTGCAATTCTTAATTGCAATATTTATCTTTTAGCTACTATCTTCTTGTTGACTACTAACCTCTGCAACTCTTACTATTATCTTGTTTGTTTACTTTTGTACCTGTAGGTTTACTATTTCAACAATTTGGTTGATTTAAGTGTATTATTTTAATTAACTACCGAACCTACTTAACCAAGCCTTTAAATTTTCATTGGCATATTTGTTAGCAAAGGGCTTTGGTTCAATTGTCCTAAGCTTGATTGTCAAGAGTCTAAGAATTCAAATTGGATTCCAAGACAATCATTTTTTAGAGCTCTACCCAATTCACCCCCCCCCTCCTCTTGGATAAGGTTATCTGTCCCGACATCTTTACTTGTCACATCAACTCACGTTCACTCTATTGATGGAAGGCCTTTAGAGATGATTTCATTAGTCAATTCCTTATCTCAAACACTTATATTCTTAATAAGAAAACTCAATTTGATCCAATCCCTAGTTGGTCTAAGTTTTGATTAACCATATAGACTCCCACTAACTTTCACAAAGTCAAGTTTCTAATTGGTCAATGGGAAAGGTTGTAACGTAGGGATCCCTCGTGGAAGGGGAATTCAATGGGTCTAATTCAGCAAGGGAAATCATTCAAATGCTCTTATAATATCATGGAGAGCATGTGTATCAATCCATGATGAGAATAACATCTAGTCTCATATGGCCATGTGGTGGAACCAACATTCAACCATTTCATCACACAAAACTAATAAATTGGAAGAAAAACAAAGGTAGGTCAACCTAATTAACATTCCAACACAATAAACCCAAAAAATAAGAAACATGCCACAACAAATTGTGACCGAATTTGGCCCATGTAATATCCACAATAAAATAAATTTGGTTGCATATAATGTGATCCTAATGGTTGCGCAACATAATAACTAAAATTTGCCTACATATAGGCGACACCTAGTTATTATGGGGTTTGTTGTGTTGTAATATTATGCCAAGCATCAAGTGTGATCTAATGTATTTAATATATACAATCCACAACAAATAAATAGAATCAAAGGATAAAAACCACAACTACAAATATCATTGCCAAAACTTCTAGGGTATCTCCTTCATGTGCTATCACCAAGATGTCCATTTTGTTAGACAGTGTATGTCCTTAGCTCCAATCAAATTGATGTACATAAACATTTATTTGTAAATGAATAAAGTGTATTATTGTTTCATGCTGATATTTTATATGTTTTTGTGTATTACTCCTTAAACTGGGCATTTAAAAGACTCGTGTTATTTTATAATATTCTTAGCTATTGGATAGACCTAGAGAGTTTATCCTGACAAGGCTAACATTGGTGTGTTGCCATGGAATTGGAGCAGCTTGTCTCAGCTGCTAGGATGAAACCCCAAGAACAGCTAGTGGGTGTTTATCAGAAGCATTGAACCCAAACCAATTTCCAGTTATGCCCTAGACCTTGAAGATAGATGGCAAAACTGAAAAGTTACACATAACCCTAGACTTGATTATGATACTGCACTAGTCGTTGGATTAGGTTATCTTTGATATGCCAACTAGTGGGATCCATCAATGGTCAAATCCTACGTATGTTGGGATAGTCTAAGAATTCACCTAAGTGGATGATCATAGTGATAAGATCATCCCCTTCGTTGGAGAAAGTGAATATCAAGGTTTACACTCTCTCTAATAGAAATCCAAATTGTCGGTGGTGAATTTCAGTTGTGTTTGAAATTTGTTTTTTTGAAAAATATATTTATATGTTATATATTACTATTTTATGAAAAAATGTTTGCAAAAGGTTTTAATCTCGGGATCCATCTGAGTAGAGACTGTGACACTGCACCTTGCAGATAGGGGAGAGGTCATTTCTTGTCAGACAGTATTTTGATCATTATGGGCCGGGATGTTAAGTGTAAGAGACCAATGTTGGGCCCAAACTAGACCAATGTTGGGCCCAAACTAGACCAATGTTGATTAGGCCAGGGGTTCACTGCTTTAAGCAGTGAATTTAGCCTAGCCTCTTTCAAAGGATGGGCAGAACCCATACCGGCATCTGTAAGATCATTATGGGGTCCCATGCAATACAAATCAAGCTTAAAGTGGCCATGCAACACCTTGGGTCATGAGTCTTTGAAGTAAATGGGCATAAGGCCCAAAATTAATAAGATTAATTAATGTGCTCTGGGTTAAATGTGGGTATGGTTTTGTGTATGGAGAACCTATCATCTTAAGAGAATAAGACTTATCTCTTAATTGAGTCCATAAATAAATCAGATTTGGATAATCTCCTAATTAGATTAGGAGAGTGATCCATAAGGAGATAAAAGAGAAGAGGGTGAACTAGACTGTGAGACTTCACACTGTTGCTCTCTCTTCTTCTCTCTTGTCTTCTAAGAAACCCTAATTTCAACCTAGCCTTTCAAGAACTAATTTTTTATCAGTTTTTCTTATAGTTTTTGCAAAAAAAAAAAAAAAAACGTTGAA
The DNA here is from genome assembly GCF_000365185.1 of Nelumbo nucifera. The sequence goes on from NW_010729159.1 coordinate 1,116,256, forward strand.
GAACATCGAGCTCACTCACCCCATTCAATACAAGCAAGTTAGATAGTGGTTTTGTTGAAAACAGTGTTGCTGAACCGGCTTCACCTATACACTGCACCATTTTCAGTGGAGGATGGTTTTAGGACCGATTTGGGCTTGAACTTCCACCCTGGGATTTGCGCTTGTGGTATTCAAATCAGGTATAATTTTTCCTTTTGATTTGGTTTCAAATCTGGTCTGGTTCAGTGCAAGATCGACTTAGAAAAATGCAATTTTTTAAAACACCGGAAAATAAGTTCCCAAAAGGGTTAGAAAATTTTTGAAAATTTGCCCAACCGTCTAGCATAGCTCAGCCATCCATAAGATGGATTCTAACCCTTCCAACACAACTTGTGCACATTGAACTTAATCTCCATTATCTTGCAAGCAACCAGCTTCATAGGTCTTCCAAAAATAAAAGAAAAACCTACTCTAATGCTTACAAAGGAATTATAAATACATTCCATCTAAATATCTAATAAAATAAAAATTATATTACAAAATTTGGGAAACTGGAAACCAAATTAGCCACCCAAATAAATATATAATTACAACCCATTGAAACAAATAATCAAAAGGAGACTGAACCATTCATGTATAATGATCACAATCATCACAACACATGATAATGGAATAAGTAAAACCCTAACAAATCAAATCACATGCCCTAAGAATGTTTCACATTCACTCTCAAAATAAATTTATAATTAGCATAAAAACACATGTAACTGATTTACACATAACTAAACTCTTGGGCATCCAAAAGGTTTGGTCTATTATGATTCAATTCCTCAATTAGACCATGCTTTGACACCAATGATGGATAATCATCTAGTGATTATTACGTTAGAAAATCCTAGCAAAATGGTGGTCAATTTTCAAAATTTAATCACAAAATTATTGCTGAAATTTCTACAAATTGGAGAAAATAGATTTTTTCCTAGGACTGGTTGGGTCTATTGGACCACAATAGAATGAAACCAAGAGATCAGGTAGAACCATTACCTGAAGTTTGATGTCCACAAATGAATAGATTGAAATAGTAGCTAGTTTAGATCCATGACGATCATCTTGTGTTTTTGCAACGTTTGATAGATCTCTTATTATTTCTAGCAAAGAATGCTGGTATAAAGCACTTAAGTTTGGGTGCAGAATCACTACAAATATTGCTAGCAATCACAACAATAGAGGTTTCTCTAATGGTGGAAGAAAGATGTTTTAGAAACCCTAGTTGATAGCTCTCAATGAGTTGGGTGAATTCAATTAGCAAGAATATCTAGAGTACTAGTTTTATTCTCACTCTTCTCTTATATAATTGAGATCTGGAATGAATTATAAAGAGTTCTTTCCCAATCTGAATTATTCTCCAAAGCCTATTAGGAAACTCTTGAGAAAAGAAGCTTCTATTTCTGCTGAATTTCTTTCTTAGTGTCCTAATCATATTAGAACAAGCACTAGACAATCTAGTCCAAGATATGGTCAAAGTTCAAATTTAATTAGAACTGTCAAGTAGAAAGACAACTCCATCAAATTAGCAACACTCTTTTAATTAGGATATAATATGAGAAAGCAAGCTTGTATGGTGTGAGACCCACAACTAATGAAACGAATCAACCTAAAGACCCTATCTTACACTTAAGTAGGTGGGGCCACCCTATCTTGAAATAATTTTCCCAACATGGAAAATTCAGCTATGGCTATTATAGGCTTAAAATTCTGCCCATTTAGTAGCCAGCACCAAGTATTTGGAGCTTTATCATCCTAAAAGCCCAAGTTTTATTAGTTCAGTCCATTTAAGTGATTATTAGGTAATATCATCCTACTCACTTGCAATTAATCTCTTTGCTTCCAACACTTGATACTGTGTTTAGGAAAAACTTATTACCTCTAAGTCAATATAATAGTGTCTAATTCCCTCTTAAATGAATCCTAATAGAGGATTAACATAGTAGCAAATCGATGTTCACTATGTCTTAACATAGTCTTAACATAGTATGTTACAAGAATGTTCACTATGTCTAAACATAGTAGCAAATCTTACATTAATCACCAGCCCAAGTATCAGGGTGAGGTTCTCCAACATATCCAAGTATTTAACCCTAGAATGATCTCACTAATTGGTATATCGGAAAAAAAAAAAAAGAGTCCAATACTCAATAAAGTACTAGTATCAAGTCTAGGGATTAAATACAACAACTAATTGTTCCACTAATCACAAATGTTTATTAAATACATACCTTCATAATGTCAATATTGTCAAGATAAACTCCTCAAGCTTATTCTCTAGTTGTGAACATTTAAATCTATATTGATAAAATTATGAAGTCTCAAACATAATACCAGTATAAGACTAAGGAGTAATCAGTAGAACATACCCATGACAAACGAAATAAAGTTAACTTTTATTCATAATAAAGTTAATGTACAATATACTCAATGAAGATTAGGACATACATTGTCTAACAACTGGATATGTTTTTGTGAATTAACCCTTGATCCGCATAGTAGAATTATGACAATCATAATAATGGTTAGACAAAATCATAATTGATTTGTAGACTAAATATTCTCAAGTAATGTATAGGCTTAGGTAGTTTATTCTGAAAAGGGTAACAATACATGCTATCTTGTGAGGAGTGGTTTCTCTCAACCAATAGGGTTGGCTCAAGGTATGAGTGTGGGTGTTTGTAAAATACTGAAGACCAATTCAAGAACTACACTATTTTTTTTTAAATGGTATTATAACAATTTTTAACCAAACAATGCAAAAAAAATGTTGTTATATTCATGGTTCATTCTTTGAACCATGATATGTGAGCATTGATTTATGATTCATGTCTGCATGTACTTTCTCTATATGCTTTTAGTTATACCATTATCATCAAATAGAGACACTGTGAATAGAACTATATTGGTGTGTAAGACGCATCATTTAACTACCATGTCAAGCTTACACTAGTGAACCATGTTTCTAGGTTAAGAAAGCTATAAACATGTTCACCAAGAGACCATTTTTCTGGAACCATGAAAAACCAACAATTGCATACAAATAATGTACATAATGCTAGTTGTGTTTGTGAATCAGATGAAACACAAACACAACCACGAAAGGAACACCACCCTTCAGTGTAGTTTCCTTTGTTCTTACCTTCTAATTTGATAAATTTAGTTCTCTTTTTAATTCATCTCAGGTCCAATTTTAATTTGTGATCTATTACATTAGGAATAGGTCCATTCCTTAGGTAGGATAGCTTCATCATTAGTTGTATACTAACGGTAGTGGCACATTTAGAGAACTGCATAATTGTTGCATTACCTCATTTGTCAAGCTAAGCATGCATATTCCAATTTAGTTTTCTGCTAGCATTTTGATTAACATTTTTAGCATTCTATGTTAGTTACTTTAGCTTTAAACTAGAGAATTGCATAGTTGTTGTGTTACCTATTTTGTCAAGTTAATCATATTCCAATTCAGTTTTTGCAAGCATTTCATTAACATTAGCATGTTTAGCATTGTAGATTAGTTATTTAGCTTGAAATGCAGTTGCGCATTCATTTATTTCTTTGGCCACTAATTTTTTACATAGTTTATAGCATGGTTTTCAAAATCAGACCGGACTGGACGGTCAGATCAGAAAAACTGGGAACTGGTCACCTAACTGGTTCCTTTTTCCCCCAAAACTGTTGATTTTGGTCAGCAAACCGTTGAACCGGCCGATTAACCATTCAAACCGTTCAAACCATTCGAACGATTATGACCATTTTTCAATTTTTTTTTTGTCAGAACGGGCTGACCGTTCGGGTCAAACGGTCAAACTATTCGAACCAGTAACTGGACCCTTGACCGGTTTGATCACCGGTTCGATTTTAAAAACCATGATTTACAGCTATTTCTTTTGTTTTTTCCATTCAAAAAATGCCCAAATTACAATCACAGGGAACATAAACAGAATGTGAAAAATACAACATCAACGATTGCTTAGTTCATTAGCTAACTTCATCGATCATCTATTTACACTAGTTTAATGGTCAACCTATAAACTTTTCTCGTTACTATTTAATTCCTTAATTATTTGTTTAGCTTCTAGTTAACTTCATATTCTCGTTATTTTTCTATCTCAAGTAGATTTATCTCTTTATCTTGCAGTTGGTTTTCATTTGAATATTTAGAGTAATTCTCTCTTCATTTTAAAGTAGCTTGACTTGCTTGTGAATTTTGATAAATTTGAGCCCTAAATTATGCAATAAATCCTCTAAGTTATTAATGAAATAGAGGCCAATTTAACTAGACATGTATTCTAAGATGCCCAAGTAATGACACCCTCAAGCCAAAAAAGAGACCAACCCAACATGTGGTAGGCCAGGGTCTAGTTCATCAGGTGAGGTTGGGGAATCTCACTTACCCTTTTCTCAAATCAACAACTCCATCTATAGGATTTTAGCTAAAGAATCAAATAGAACATTTTGACCCAAGATCAAGTGTTGCATCATATCCTAATTAGTTACTTATAAAAAACAATCCATATTTAGTTGGTTTAGATCAATAAAAATTGACTAAATTTGAAAACAGGATGGATATGGGTTTCTGTCCATAAATCTTATCCCATCCAAGATGGATAAAGGTAAGATACTTTTGTCTTAACCTCAAACTTTGCTCAATCAAGGTAGACTTGGTACCACCCCCAATATAGTAATTAACAGCTATATTGCTTGTCATTTGACAATAAACCAACTTATCTGCTAAATGGACACATTTGGGCATGAAAATACTACAATTATATCATGAGAAAAATAAGTATTTCTTGTGGTGAAATAGAAAAATATGAATTAGACTAAAGGTAATTTTTTAATTTATACTACTATTAAAAGTGTGAATGAATGTGTGGAACTTTTGTTTGATTAAAATACTATAATTTTTTAATTTGGTCAATCTCTAATTGTAAGGACATAATTGTAATTTGAACAACCACTTTTCTACTCAGTCAAATCCTTCTCATTAAGTTTTATTTTAAGGTATTAATATATTCTTAACTTTGAACTACTACATTTCTCCTTTTTTAATTCCCTCTCATTAGGTTTTATTTTTAGGGTATTAACTCCCATTCTTGGATCCTATATCAATTAATCATATTAAATAAAAAATAAGTGTGATAAAGAATAATTATTTTTATTGATGATAGAAATAAAATACAAATTTAAAACCAACCCAAAATGGAGTTGTATTCTTATTTGGAGGTGAGTCAACAATTCAACCTTTAGGTCAAATGTATCAGCCCTGAATGTTATAATTGAATAATAATAAAAATTAAAAAAGATAAAAAAACACATAAAAGTATAAAAAATACAAAAATAATTGTAGAAAACATTTGGACACATCTCTAATATTGCATGTTCATCATACTAAACAAAAATAATTGTGACAAATAAGAATAATTTTTATAAACATAGAAATATAAAAAATTTCTAGAAAATTTTTTCAAAGCTATTATAAAAATTTTGGAAAGATATTATTTATCATCATCATCATTATCATCAATCATCAAAAATTGCCACATATAAAGATTATTCAGGGGTGGCAACGAGCCAAGCTCGAGCCCAATTCACTGGCAATTACAAAATGAGTCGAGCTCGAGCCTACTAGAGTATATATATATATAATAAAATTATAGAAAATAATATATATAATAAAAATATTATAATTATTAATTATTATAGTTCTTAATTTTTTAAATATCAAATAAAAAATATTTTATATACTGGCTCGAGCTTGAGCCTCGTACTATTCGGCTTGGCTCGGCTCGAATCCACCCCTAAGATTATTTATCATCATCAACATCAATCATAAAAAATTTCCACGCACAAAGCATATGCACACTTACTAGTATATATAACATGCCAAAACCAATCCCAACCCAATTGTAATTTGGACACACAATATAGGCCCAGGTCCTAATTAACTGGGTCGGTTTGGTTTGGGTCTAATGGGTCTCCTTGATCCATTGACAACCCTGAGCCCAACATAAGTTAAGGTTTGGACGAATTTCAGCAGACACCATTGATGATGCTTGATTTGTGTTAATCCCTATTGGACTGACAACTCAGACATAAGTGAGTATGTCAGCAAATCAAGTCTACAAAGAAAACACATGTTAGAGAGCCCAGGGAGTGGACCCAGGCGAAGGAGCTCCGATGGTCAAGTTAGCATCAAGCTACAAGAGAGAGAGGGAGAGAGAGTGAGTGAGTGAGAGAGAGAGAGAGAGAGTTGAGAGCAAAGAGTGAAAGCAAGAGTGTGAGAGCTAATGTGAACGTACCATTAGAGTGCGGGGGGCTGCGCTTATATAGGACCCTAGGTTCGGTCAGAATGTGCCCAACATGCTTGGAGGTAATAGGACACAACCACCGAGATTCAGGGGATACTCTAGAAAGGTCACTACGTTGACCTCTTGTTGTTTCCCAAAGAAATGGGGGAAACCTGGGTAATTGTTGCCATGTGGGCGATGTGTCCTCTACGTATCTCGGGAGCACTAAGTGGCTTGAACAAACCAAGGTAGATGTGGATAGATCATCAGGTCAGTCTCTATGAGGTCAAATAGCTCATCAAGTCCTTGATTGTCTAGGTCACATAGGTGAACCGAGGTTATTGTTGTCCTCCACAATGTGGTCCATCGATCTGCTTTCAAGAGGGACTGGCATTGCTTGGGAAGCATAAACTGATCTGCCAAGGGGTGTTCTTTCGAGGTCTTGCCATGTAAGATCCCAAGGTGCCTTGAGGTGGCTTTGGATCTCCACGTGGTAATGAATAACTAGCGAATCACTTTTACCCCTCATCAATTTCCCCCCACTTCCGAGCCCGAGGTGAACGGCTTTGTGAGGAAGACGCTGAAAGTCTTCGAGGTCAACTAGTGGGGGCTCGAACAAGTGTTTAAATTCTTGCCCACAAGCTGGAGCGGGTGAAAGCGAGGGCGACTGAGTTAGAAGAGCAGCTAACGGAGTCTGAGAAGAACGTGTCAGACCGACATTTGAGCTGGAGCATAAAGAGGCTGAGCTTGTAGACTGGAGATCCAAATATGCTGATGACATCCGCCTTGCCAAGGAAAAAGGTGCCAGGGAGTATCATGCCTTTGCGCTGTTCCAGAAAGAGTGGGATGAGTACGCCACCGACTAACTAAACAATGGGTTCCAACTCTGTCATTGTCTCATTGCCTCTCTCAATTCCGAGGTTGACTTGAACCCAGTCAGGATCTCGGCTACAACCAACGAGCTGCTGGATTAGGTCACTAATGAGCCAGACTCTGAGGAAGAAGAGGAGGGCTGCAAGGATGAGGAAGGTGGCGGCAATGATGAAGAAGGTGCGAAGATAGGGGATGACGACCTGCCCCCCAACCAGGGTTGAATTTTTGCCTCTTTTCTAGACCTCGCAAGATGGCCCTATTCATCACCTCGACTTGCCCATTTCCCTAGGGATGAGTGATTGACGTGAAATGTTGTTTGATCCCCATCTCGACACATTAGTCTTAGAACTTAATATTCTTAAACTACCTCCCGTTGTTAGAGATCGATGCGTGGGGCAATTTGTATCGATAAACAATACATTTCCAAAAGAAATTCTATACGTTCTAAGTTGTGATGGTCGTCTATGACTTGGCTTCAACCTACTAAGTAAAGAAATCTATAGCCACGACTAGGAACCTTTTCCACCTGGTTGCTGGTGGGAAGGGACAAAGGATATCTATGCTAGGGTATGCTGGTGTGGCGTTGGCACTAGTCACAATGTTGTAAAAATCAGATTGTATCATCTTTAATTGTTGGATAGTAATAGCCTTGTTAGAGAGCCTTCTGAGCAAGAACCTTGCCCCGCAAGTGTTCACAACATAGTCTTTCGTGGATTATCTAGAGCACATACTCAGCTTTGCTAGGTCGAGGGAATTGTAGGTACTAACAAGTGAACAACTTCCTATACAATTGTTTGCTAATTATTACATAGTGATCCAACTTGCGTTCGATCTTCTAAGTTGTACTCCAATCTAAGGGTAACACTCCATGGCACAAATACTTGAAGAGTGAGTCCATTCAGCTTGGTTCTGCAACTTGTATGGAAGAAATCTCCTCTTGTATCGTTCTCTTTATACTGGGGCATGACAAGTCTTCTATATACACTATCCTGTTTGTGTTTTCCATAGAGCTAGTCATCTTGAAAAGCACGTCGGCCTAGGCATTCTCAAACCTTGGGATCTAGTGAACAGAGAATGAGTTAAGCTGCATGATGAGCTTGGAACCTTTACTAGGTAATTGATCATTGTGGGTTCCCGAGCTTCATAGTGCCCATTCACTTCGTTAACAACAAGGTAGGAGTCGCTACAATCATCTAAGTCTTTTATGCCAATCTCCTTTGCAAGGGACAAACGAAAAATCAAGGCTTCATACTCAACTTCATTATTGGACACTTGAAATTTGAACATGAGTGCATACTTAAGCTTTAGTTCATCAGGCCCTACCAGAATGAGCTCGGCTCTACTCCCTTTCTAGTTTGATGAGCCATCTATGTATATGATCTAGGGTTCCAATTCCAAACTAGGGGAGGTGCAACACTAGTGGGCGCCTCAGATCTCAATGGCGATTCGTCTGATGTAGAGAATGGCATGCTGAACATACATTCTACAATAAAATATGCTAGAACCTAAGCCTTGATTGTTGGGCGTGGTTCGAAATGGATTTCGTACTCGATTAATTCGATGGCCCACTTGATCAGTCTTCCCGATACCTCAACCTTCTACAAAATTTGGCGGAGGGGCTAGTTGATGAACAAGATAATTATGTGAGCTTGGAAGTACGATTTCAAGTCCACTAGAAGTCTTTGGCCTTTTTTACTACTTAAGAAAAAGGGAGGCACCACCTTGCCGATCTAGACAAATGGCTGAGGGCGACGATCCTACTAGTACTCTCTGGACTTCCTTAATGTACCTCAGAGGTGGCATATCCAAGATCACCAAGATCTTTTTGAGATTGGCTTCAATGCCACATTGTGTCACTAAGTAACCCAAAAATTTGCCCAACGTGACATCGAACACACATTTATTAGGGTTAAGTTTTAACTTATATTTCCTTAAAATGTTAAAGACCTCAGTGAGGTCAACAATGTGAGAGTTAGAAAAATAGCTTTTGCGACCATATCATCAACATAAACCTCAATTTTATTTCCAATTAACTTATAAAAAATCTTAATTACATGTTTTAGGTAGGTCACCTCAGCATTCTTAAGGCCCAAGGGTATGACCTTGTAATAATACAGGTCGGTCTTGATTACAAGGGTAGTCTTTTCTTGGTTTATGGGGTCCATTTAGATATGATTGTAGCCTAAGTAGGCATCCATGAAGCTTAATATCTCAAACCCCGAGGTGTCATCCATGAAAAGCAAATCCCCAAGAGGCAGGCATAGTAGCTCGCCTCGAAGAAAGAGTAAGTCTCCACCTCGGGGTTCAAACCAGCGATCTGGGACCCCACCCTTGTACTGTAAGACCTTCATTCCCATGAATACAAAAAGGGGAGAAATTTTAATGCAAATAAAATCCAATAACTATGAAAAGTGGCCGCCCAGGATGAAGGGCGACCCAGCCACTAGAAATCCCAACAAGTACTACTACATCCATTGTGATGTTGGCCATGGCAAAGAAAACTACTGGAACCTCAAAAAAGAAATTGAAGATCTGATCAAGCGAGGATATCTAAGGCAGTTCATCAAAGATGAGGGCCAACCTGCAAAGCAAGTCAAGGAAGCCCCCCAAACAAGTCGGGAGCAAGAAATAACTCCCAAGAACCAACAGCAGGAGCGACATGTTCGGGGAGTCATTAACATGATCACCGAAGGGTCAACTGTCGCCGGATGCACCACCTCAACAGGAAAAAATTTGGTTAGGGAACTTGAACATAGTAACCCACAAATGCGCGGAATCCAATATCCGCATGATGATTTCTTAGTGATAAGGTTACTCATTAATGACTTCAAGGTGAAAAGGATTCTCGTCGACTCAGGCAACTCAGCCAACATTATATTCTTAGAGGCCTTCGAGTACATGGAGCTCGAGAAAAAGGATCTACAACCTGCCGACATTCCCCTACTGGCTTCAGCAAAGAGGTAGTTCGGTCCGTTGGCAAGGTAAGGGTACCAGTTGAGGTGGGTTCACCTCCTAACACAGTTCGGTTTGATCACAATTTCCTAGTGGCCACCACCCACTCCCCATACAATGCCATACTGGGCTAACCTATTCTGCACATCCTCCGGGCGGTTGTTTCGACATACCATTTGGTCGTGGAGTTCCCTACAGATATAGGCATCGGGGTCATGCGAGGTGACCAATTGGAATCTCGCAATTGCTACGTAGTCGCCTTAAAGGCAAAGTGCAAGATTGCTATCACCATCGACCTGGGGCCACCTCCTGAGAATATAGATGAGCAAGCTCAACCCACTGAAGAAACCATCTTTATTTTGATTTAAAAAATCGAACCAGAAAAGATAGTGCAGATAAGAGCTCGCCTAACAGAACCAATGTGCTTCAACCTAGTAAGTTCCTTACTTGATAATCTAGATGTATTCGCCTAGTCGGAAGCAGAAATCTCCGGCATAGACCCAAAACTTATAACTCATAAATTGAATGTTGACCCTACACTTAGACCAGCTCAGTAGAGGAAAAGTAACCTTGTCCCGGAAAGATGGCAAATAGTAGACAAGAAGTAGGGAAATTGCTGACTGCGGACTTCGTAAAGGAAGTCCATTAACCGAGCTAGATAGCTAATCCAGTGCTGGTGAAAAAGGCCAATGAAAAGTGGCGCATGTGCATCGACTATACCGATCTGAATCGAGCCTACCCCAAGGACATCTTTCTTTTCCCCCGGATAGACCGCCTGGTGGACGTGGCCTCAGGGTTCTAGCTGTTGAGTTTCATGGATACATACTCCGACTACAACCAGATCTTAATGGACCCAGCAAACCAAGAGAAAACAGCTTTTGTAACCAAGATGGGCTTGTACTGTTATAAAGTCAAGCCCTTTGGACTAAATAATGCTGGGGCAACTTTCCAGGGACTTGTAAATAATGTATTTTCATAATTAATCGTTAATAAAATTGAGTGTTATGTTGATGGCATGGTTATCAAACCTCAATTTTTGCATGATTTAGTCACTGACCTAGACCTTGTTTTTAGCGTTTTAAGAAAATATAACCTAAAGCTCAACCCAAACAAGTGTGCTTTTGGTGTGACCTCGAGTAAATTCCTCGGATACATCATTAGCCAACGTGGTATTGAGGCCAACCCGGAAAAAATCCAGGCAATCTTAGACATGCGACCTCCTAGCTCGCTTAAGGAAACCCAAAAGTTAACTGGCCGAATAGCTGCCCTAAGCCGATTTCTGTCTAAGTCGATTGGGAAGTGCTTATCCTTTTTCAAGGCGATAAAGAAAAACCAAAGTTTTGAATGGACCAAAGAGTGTCAGCTTGCCTTTGATGAGCTGAAAAGTTACCTTAGTTCGCCTCCCTCATTGACTAGGCCCGAGACCAAGGATGAGCTTAAGCTCTACCTCTCCGTGAGTGATGAGGTGGTCAGCTTAGTCCTAATAAGAAAAGAAGATAAAATCCAGCGACTAGTCTACTACGTGAGCAAAGTCCTACACGTTGCCAAGACGAGGTACCCAGACATAGAAAAGCCCAACTTTGCATTAGTGTTGGCAGCTCAGGGATTTGCAGAAGCAAGGGATTTTCGAGAGGCCCTTGTCTAACTCTTTCAAGAAAAAAATAAAAAAAAATTGGATTCCATGAAGTTGATCCATCTAGGTGGAGAAGATGATAAATACCATTGTTTTTTACAGGACGTTTCTCTTCCAAAATGATAGAAATTTGATTTCAAAATTTGGTTTGCTATTTTGAGAGTTCGAATGAATGCTGTAGCATAGTATCGGGTGAAGAAGATGAGACATGTGGATCGGATCATTTGCATATCTGACAGCCCGACCCGCGTATATGTTAATTAATGCTACATACAATTAATTAATAGAAATTTTATTTAGATTTATTACTGTTAACAATGAAGAATTATTAAATTTAATTAATAGTTGTTAATGAATCTTGAGTTAAGTATAATTAATAGGTAATTAATGGTATATTATTACAAAAATTATATGTTAATTTACTAAAAATTAGAAGAAAAAAAATGCTAAAAATAACAGTTAATTAATAGAATATTAATTATAACATCGTCTTTTAAGTACAATTTTTGAAATTTAATTTTTAGGAAATTAATTATTAGAGTTAATTAAATATGAAGGAACCTAATTTTCTGCAAATTAAATATTCCAACAACATAATCAGAACAAAAATTTTTCTAAAATAATTTTGTGAAAATTATGCATTGCAATAAAATATCACAATTAAACAATTTTTGAAAAATAATTAAATAAATATCTAAAAAAATATTATTGAAAAACAAATTGAAAACTAAACTGAAAAATTACTAATGATTACTGTAATTACATAATCGAAAGAATAATTTAATAATTATTGTTCTTGTAAATGACTAACTAATTTAATTATAATTTAATGATAGTTTTCTGAAATGAGTTTAATTTTGGTAAATTAATTTTCGAAAAAATCATTTAATAAATTCTTATAATGAATTAGTTTTCTAAAATTGATAATAATTATTATCATTTAATTGTTAAAGTAAATTATTTATAGTAAATATTCCAACGCAACACACGTGACCAAATATCCAAATTCCACCCCAACGGCACTTAAATTCGGCGGAGGGGTGATATAAATGCCAAACCTACAAGGTAGCGCCGACACTCACCAAAAAGACATCACCAACCGTCCACCCCAAAAAACTCTCAGTAGTCCTACCTGAAAGAGAGAAACAGAGGGTCGTTCGCTCTGTCAGACCTATATATAAGTCAAGACTGCCCCCGCTTCGCACTGTAGTGTCAGGGAACAACACCCGACGAGGCGACGATGTTCTAGTGATCCAAAAGCCTATCCACGCCTAGAGAGCCCAACACAACACACGGGACTAAATCTCCAAATTCTAATTGGGCCACCGTTCAACCCTTGTCATTGGGGGACAATACCCAACCACGCCGTTTCGGTCCCATGGCTCATCTATTACCCTACTCCTTAGTGCCACAGACGTTGCCAAATCCACCAAGTTGCCCTTGAATGGCATGGCACCTAAACAGAAGGAGGGGTGCGTTTGCCGCCAAATTGGGATGGGGTACTCTGGAATATTCCAATTCTCACATCCGACCCAAATGAAATGCATAATTGCCAATGTACTCTAGAATATTCCAAAAGCTTTGTTTCGCTCCGTAGAACCTAACCGTAACTCCGATCAGGACGCCGTTCGACCCTTTCTATTGGGGGGCAATACTCTGCCACGCCATGTCGGTCTCGCGGTCAATCCATTACTGTACCAATTAGAGCCCCAGACATGGTCATATCCACCAGGCTTCCTCTAAGTGACATGTGAATCGAGGGAAGGGTAAGTTGGCCGCCAAACCGGGATGGGGCACTCCAGAATACTCCAATGTTCACATCTGGTCCAAACGGAACGCATAAATGTCGACGGCCTTCGCCGACGGAGAGAAACAGAGCCTACTAGCAATCAGGGCAGCCGTCGAGACTAACCATAACTTCGACTGGGCTGTCATTTGGTCCCTACCAATTGGGAGAATTCTGTTTCACTCCGTCGGCCAAGCCTATCAGCAATCAAGAGTCCCCGATTGGGCCCGATGTGAACAATTGAACATTCCGGAATTCCCCATCCCGGTCTAGCAAGCATCGCACCCCTCTTGAGGGCTACCTGCCACACAACAAGCAAGTTGAAGAATTTGACCAAGTGAGGAGCCCAAGGGTTAGGGTTAGGGATGTGGCATAAGACCGGCATGACATGGTAGGGCATCGCCCCACAAAGACCGATATCAAATTGCGGCCCAATCGGAGTTACAGTTCGAACCGATGGAGCAAAATAGAGGTATTGGGGGAAACTCCATTTCGCTCTGTCGGCAATTAGGCGTCCTGTTTGGGCCCGACATTAACAATTGAACAATTTGGATTGCCCCATCTCGGTCTGGTGGCCATCGCATCCCTCTTGGGGGCTACCTGCCACCGAGGGAAACTTAATGAATTTGGCCATATGAGGCACCCCAGGGTTAGGGTTAGGGTTAGGGTTAGGGTTAGGGATGAATTTGGCCATGTGAGGAGCCCTAGGGTTAGGATTAGGGATGTGGCATAAGACCGGCATGACGTGGTAGGGGATCGTCCCACAATGACTAGTGTCAAATGGCAGCCCAATCGGAATTACGGTTCAAACCGATGGAGCAAAACGAGGTATTGGGGACAACTCCATTTCACTTTGTCAGCCAAGCCTATCGGCAATTAGGCGTCCTATTTGGGCCTGATGTGAACAATTGAACATTCTGGATTGCCCTGTCCCAGTCTGGCAGCCATCGCATCCCTCTTGGGGGCTACCAGCCACTAAGGGGGAAACTTAATGAATTTGGCCATATGAGGCATCCTACGGTTAAGGTTAGGGATGTGGAATAGGAATGGCCTGAAGTGGTAGGGGATCATCCCACAATGACAGATGTCAAATGGCGGCCCAATTGGAGTTACAGTTCGGACCGACGGAGCGAAAAGGAGGTATTGGGGACAACTCCATTTCGCTACTTCGGCCAAGCGTGTCGTTAATCAGGCTACCCGTATGGGCTCGATGTGAACAATTGAATATTTCGGATTCCCCATCCCAGTCTAGCAGCCATCGCACCCCTCCTAGAGGGTACCTGCCACTCAGGGGGCAACTTGATAAATTTGGCCATGTGAGACACCCTAGGGTTAGGGTCAAGGATGTGACATAGGACTGGTGTGACGTGGGAGGGGATCATCCCGCAATGACCAGTGTCAAATGGCGGCCTGATCAGAGTTACGGTTCCGACCGACTGAGCGAAATGGAGGTATTGGGGACAACCTTCTTTTGCTCCATTGACCAAACCTGTCGGCAATTAGGTGTCCCGTATGGGCCTGTTGTGAACAATTGAATATCCTAGATTGCTCCATCCCGGTCTGGTGGCCATCGCACCACTCCTGGGGGCTACCTGCCACTCAGGGGCAAGTTAATGAATTTGGCCATGTTAAGCGCCCTAGGGTTAGGGTTAGGGATGTGGCATAGGACTGACATGACGTGGTAGAGGATCGTCCCACAATGACCAATGTCAGATGGCGGCCTATCGGAGTTACAGTTTGGACCAACGGAGCAAAATGGTTGGGGACAATTCCGTTTCACTCCATCGGCCAAGCCAATCGGAAATCAGGTGTTTTGTATAGGCCCGATGTGAAGAATTGAACATTTCGGATTGCCTCATCTCGGTCTACCGGCCATCGAACCCCTACTGGAGGCTACCCTCCACTTAGGGGGAAAGTTGATGAATCTGGCCATGTGAGGCGCCCTAGGGTTAGGGTTAGGGATGTGGCATAGGACCAAAATGACGAGGTAGGGGATCATCCTACAATGACCTATGTCAAATGGCATCCCGATCGGAGTGACGTAGTTTTCCGTTAGCTAAGCCTGTTAGCAATCATGCATACGTTTGCGCTCCATGTCAACAGTTGAACATTCCGTATTGTTTCATCCCAGCCTAGCAGTTTGCCCCCTCCTAGGCCCAACCTACACTCAGGGGGCAACTTGATGAATTTGGCCATGTGAGGCACCCTAGGGTTAGGGTTACGGATCTAGCATAGTGTTAGATAGTTGTATGCCCTTAGCTCCAATCAGAATGATGTACATTATGAATTTATTGTAAATGATTAAAGTACATATTTGATTCGTGTTCCTATGGTGTGTTTCTATGTAATACCCTTAAACTGGACACTTGTGAGACTTGTGTTAGTTTAGAATGTTCACAGCCGTTGGATAAGTCTGGGGAGATTTATCCTGCCAAGGCTGACATTGGTGTGCTGCCAAATGTTGGGGTGGCCTGTCTCAGCCGCCAAGGTGAGACCCAAGGCACATGCAGT
>NW_010729159.1:1152183-1167686 GCF_000365185.1 Nelumbo nucifera
TTTAAGGGTATTACACAGAAACATACCAAGGGAACATGAATCAAATATGCACTTTTATTCATTTACAATAAACTCATAAAGTACATCATACAAATTGAAGCTAAGGGCATACAAAACTGTCTAACACGTCCTACAATGACTGATGTCAAATGGCGGCCCGATCAGAGTTACAGTTCAGATTGACTAAGCGAAGAAGAGGTATTGGGGACAACTCCATTTTGCTCCGTCGGATAAGCCTGTCGGCAATTACGCATCCAATTTTCGCTCGATGTGAACAATTGAACATTCTAGATCAACTCGTCCTGGTCTGGTGATCATTGCACCCCTCTTGGGGGATACCTACCACTTAGGGGGCAACTTGATGAATTTGGCCTTATGAGGCACCCTATGGCCAAGATTACGGATGTGGCATAGGAATGGCATGATGTAGTAGGGGATCGTCCCACAATGACTGGGGTCAAATGACAACCCAATCGGAGTTACGGTTCGGATTGATGGAGCAAAACAAAGGTATTGGGGACAACTCCGTTTCGCTCGACCGGCCATTCCTATCAGAAATCAGGCGTCCCGTATGGCCCGATATGAACAATTGAATTTCCGGATTGCCCCATCCTAGTCTAGCGGCCATCACACCCCTCCTAGAGTCTACCTTCCTCTCAGGGGCAGGTTGATTAATCTTGCCATGTAAGGCGCCCTAGGGTTAGGATTAGGGTTAGGGATGTGGGCATAGGACCGACATGATGAGGTATGGGATCGTCCCACAATGACCGATGTCAAATGGCGGCTCGTTCGGAGTTACGATTCGTCCCGACGGAGAGAAATGGAGGTATTGGCGACAACTCTGTTTCACTCTGCCGGCCAAGCCTATCGGCAGTCATGCGTACCATTTAGGCTCAATGTGAACAATTGAACATTCCGGATTGCCCCATCCTGTTCTGGTAGCCATCGCACCCCTCCTGGGGGCTACCTGCCACTTAGGCGGCAACTTGATTAATTTGGCCATGTGAGGCACCCTAGGGTTAGGTTTAGGGATGTGGCATAGGACCGGTGTGACATGGTATGGGATCGTCCCACAATGACCAGTGTCAAATGGCGGCCCGATCAGAGTTACGGTTCGGGCCGGTAGAGTGAAATGGAGGTATTATGGGCAATTGCATTTCGCTCATTCAGCCAAGATTGCCGACAATCAGGCTACCCGTATGGGCCAATTGTGAACTTTCGATTATTTCGGATTGCCCCATCCCTTTCTAGCGGCCATCGCACCCCTCCTAGAGGCTTACTGCCACTCAGGGGGCAACTTGATAAATTTGGCCATGTGAGTCACCCTAGGATTAGGGTTAGGGATGTGGCATTGGACTTGTATGACATGGTAGGGTATCACCCCACAATGACCAGTATCAAATGGCGGCCAGATCAGAGTTACGGTTCGGACCGACTGAGTGAAACAATGGTATTGGGGACAACTTTGTTTCACTCTATCGACAATCAGGCATCTCGTATGGGCCCAATGTGAACAATTAAATAATTTGGATTGCTTTGTCCCGGTCTGGTGGCCATTGCTCCCCTCCTGAGGGCTACTAGCCACATAGGGGGCAAGTCGACAAATTTAGCCATGTGAGGCGCCCTAGGGTTTGGGTTAGGGATGTGGCATAGGACCAGCATGATGTGGTAGGGGATCATTCCACAATGACCAGTGCCAAATGGCGTTCCGATCGGAGTTACGGTTCAGACTGATGTAGCAAAATGGAGGTATTGTGGACAACTCCATTTTGCTTCATCGGGCAAGCTTGTTCGCAATCAGGCATTCCGTATGGCCCGATTTGAAGAATTGAACATTTTGGATTGCCCCAATCCAATCTGGCGGCCATCGCACCCCTCTTGGAGGCTACCTTCCACTAAGGGGTAAAGTTGTTGAATTTGGCCATGTAAGGCACCCTAGGGTTAGGGTTAGGGTTAGGGTTAGGGATGTGGCATAGGACTGACTTGACGAGTTAGGTATCGTCCCACAATGACCAATGTCAAAACAGAGGTATTGGGGTCAACTCCGTTTCACTCCTTTGGCCAAGCTTGTCGGCAATATGGCTACCCATATGGGCCCGATGTGAACAATTGAATATTCTAGATTGCCCCGTCCCAATCTGCAGACCATCGCACCCCTCCTAGAGGCAATTTGCCACTTAGGGGGCAACTTCATAAATTTGGCCATGAGAGGTGCCATAGGGTTAGGGTTGGGGATGTGGCAAAGGACCGTCATGACGTGGTAGGGGATCATCCCACAATGACCAGTGTCAAATGGTGGCCCAATCGGAGTTACGGTTCAGATCAATTGAGCGAAATGGAGGTATTGGGGACAACTCCATTTCGCTCCGTCGGCCAAACCTATCGGCAATCAGGCATCCTGTATGGCCCGATGTGAACGACTGAATATTCTGGATTGCTCTGTCTCGGTCTGGCAGTCATCGCATCCCTCCTGGGGCTACCTGCCACTCCGGGGGCAAGTTGATGAATTTGGCCATGTGAGGCGCCCTAGGGTTAGGGTTAGGGTTAGGGATGTGGCATAGGACCGGCATAGTGTGGTAGGGGGTCGTCCCACAATTAACGGTTTGAAATGGCAGCTCGATCAGAGTTACAGTTCAGACTGACGGAGCAAAATGGAGGTATTCACGACAACTCCATTTCGCTTCGTCAGCCAAGCTTGTTAGAAATTAGGCATCACGTAAGGGCCCGATGGGAACAATTAAACATTCTGGATTGTCCCGTCCCAGTCTAGTGGCATCGCACCCCTACTGGGGGCTACCTGTTACTCAAGGGCAAGTTGATGAATTTGGCCATGTGATGCACCCTAGGGTTAGGGTTAGGCATGTGGCATAAGACCAGCATGACGTGGTAGGTGATCGTCCCACAATGACCTGGTGTCAAATGGCGGCCCGATTGGAGTTATGGTTCGGCCTGACGAAGTGAAATAGAGGTATTTGGGACAAGTCCTTTCGCTCCATTGGCAAGCCTATCGGCAATCTTGCAACCCATTTGGACCTGATGTGAACAATTGAACATTCCAGATTGCCCCGTCCCGGTCTGGTGGCCATCACACCAACCCAAGGGGCTCACCACTGGCTACTTTGGTCTGCTCGATGCATCGGATCCCGTATAACAAGTGAGCTTTTTACCAAAAAGTTCACGTGGGCGCAAAATGCTATCATACTCAATTGTTATGTAGCAATAGAAGCCTACTAATGCTGCTTCGGCGATGCTTTTTAGCCATCTCTTCACACATTTATGTAGTCCCAATCTATTAGATAGCTCAACCAGAGTGGTATACAAGATGGTATACCTATCCAATGACTTCCGAATCTCTTGCGTTAGCATTTGGACATGGCGGCCAGCTTCTTTCTATCTCATCATCCTATCAACCTCTCTGAGCTCCTAAGCCTTCTTCTTCAAGAAAAGCTCTCTCACCTTAACTAGTGTCGGAGCACAACCTACAAAACTAGTGTCGTGAACAGCACCCTCCACCAGGCTTCTATTGCTACATAACAGTTGAGCATGATAGCATTTTGCGCCCACGTGAACTTTTTGGTAAAAAGCTCGCTTGTTATACGGGGTCTGACGCATCGAGCAGACCAACGTAGCCAGTGGTGAGGCCCTTCTTCTTCAAGAAAAGCTCTCTCACCTTAACTTTAAGAAGCAGAGGGATGAGAGTTACAAGGGTGATTGAAGTTGAAAAAAAAAAGCATAATAAGAAATGAAGAGAACAGTAGGAGAATATGATATTTTTTGGTCCAGCTGCTCTGCTATGAACTATAGAAAGAACCCAACACCCAAAACCGCTTTTATCCTCCTCTTCTACTGGGTTTCAGTGGCCTACATGGCGCAACAAGGCCGATTTTTTGTTTGGAGAACCAGGCTGGTGGAGGGTGGGGTTCACGACAATAGTTTTGTAGGTTGTGCTCCGACACTAGGTTTGGTTTTCTTGGAGGAAGGAGGTTGAGGAGGATTGGGAGGGGTCATGAGTCTTCTTATTGTTGTTGTCTCCATTTGCCACGGGAGTGTGTGTTTTTTAGGTACTTCTTTTAGTTTCATTGCATTTCTGGTGCTAGTATCCGGGCTTTTAAAGGTCAGTATCAGTGGTCCTTCGCATTCTTTTATTAGTGATTCTTGTTTATGGTGTCATGAGTTGTAGAGATCCCATGCTCTTCAACTCTGCTATCATACGCAAACACTAAAGATGGAAAAAAAATATATATCTTGCAAGAAAAAGGTAGATAAAAAGAATTTAACAAAAGAGGAAAAACAGAGGAAGCAAAAATTTTCAATTTTGGTCTTTGGAGGCTTTGGGATTCTAGGTATTTTAGATCTTGAGACCTGGCAAATGTGTTTCTTTTAACTTTGGTTTTTTACTTTCTTTTATCATTTTCAGGGTTTCATTTATTTCTGTTGCCTCATGGATTATCTAGGGGCAACGAGGTAAATTCACTCTCCAAGTTCCGAGGATAGGCTGAAGACTTCGAGGCCTCGGAAGAGGTAAGCGGAGGCCAAAGACCTTGGGTTGAGGCAAGGTATTCTTCCAAGGACAGTAGAAGCCGAGGACTATATGTTGTCATTCCGGTGGTGAGGTTCCTAGAGATCCGAGGTACTACAAAACAGGGAGTGTCAGAGGCCTCGGGTAGAGACCCGAGGCGGAGACTCCGACACTCAAGTCAATACGAGGTGTAAAGTAGGAGGGGGTGCAGATGAGGTCTTGGTGATAGTCCTCGGATGCTTTGGGTCTCCAAGAGTAAATGCTAAGGAAACAAGGTAGGTGCTGGAAGTAAACAAGGTAGGTGATAGTCCTCAGAATTCCAAGTTCTGACTCCCCATTAAGGGGGAGTTACCTCTTATTTATACTTGAGCGGACTGGAGGTAGGTGAAGATGAAGATGAGGGTCGAAAGAGGTCAGGCGGCAGGCCATGGCGAGTACATCTGACCGTTCTGCGGTTGGCTAA
The DNA here is from genome assembly GCF_000365185.1 of Nelumbo nucifera. The sequence goes on from NW_010729159.1 coordinate 1,157,166, forward strand.
GTATGAAGGAAGTAGACCTTCCCCCCTACTGTGGCTGATGCTATCAGACATTAGTGGGTTGGGCCTCCCAACCCGTAATGGGCTGGTCCTAGCTAACCCACATCATTTGCCCCCCACTCCCGAGGCCGAGGCGAGGCCCAGGCTTCGGCTGGTAATGAGGGTAACAGTAGAGGTAAGGCTTCGGCTTCGATCATTGGGAGTAGTGGCCACTATGCCTTCGGATTCGTCAGCCAAGGGGTGTCCTATAGTGGCGTCGTTTTCACTATGTGCGTCGTCCCTCTTCAGTTCGGAAGCGTGTGTGGAGCGGATGCATTGGTTAGGGAGAGGTGTCCCGTATTACGCACGGTCCTGTCACGTTAGGGGGCTACGGTGCAGGGAACGGTCACTCCAGTAGGCGTGTGTTTGCCAGGTTTAGCGGTTCACTTGGTGGTTCGCGATGGGAGAGCCCTGTAGTTCGCTCAGTGGGCTGCCACGGGCGAGCCTCGCAGTCCACCCAGTGTCGCTTCATCTTCTGAAGGCATGCGCTAAAAGGTGCGGTAGAGCTGGTTCGTAGAAGCGGAGGGCTCCCGTGACCGTCGGATCCGTGTTGATCTGAATGATTGCTTGAGTGTCGTTTCGCCTTCCGAGGATGAGCATCGGGTACCGCATTGTAGTTGGATGGTGGAAGCGGAGATGTCTCAACCGTCGGATTTAGAGAGATCCAGCCACCCATTTTCCTTTAAATAGGGGCCCTGGTGGTGACTTTCCCCTTCATTTGAACTTAGATGCCCTTGCTATCGAGTGAACTCAGCTCCCCAACTCTCAATCTTCCAGGACTTTCCCAATTCCTCCACTCTTCAAGACATTTCTTCTTCACTTAGGTAATCGACTATGTTGTTTTAAAACTCCGGCCCTGAATGCCATGAACTCCCAAACTTCTTGGAAGGGAGCTCCCAGCAACCCCTTCCCCCCTATCTTCCCTAGGATCCTTAGCCATAGCCCCCCTTCGGTGGGAGGTGGTCGTATTGAGGGAAAGGTTAGCCTTAGTGGGTGCCGAGGGCAGCCACCGGAGCAATAACTCTCCCTATGTAAGAGCCGCATCGGTGTCGCCAAGGGAGCCCGAACGGTCTCCTCTCTCTAAGGAGGATGTCATGGAAGCTATTGCCTGAAGGGTGGCTGACGCTAGTGTTCCGTGTTCAGAGTTTGACTGCTCCTTGGACGTGGGCCAGGTCAAATCCCTGGCGAGGAGGTTCCACATACCCTGGTCTTATGACCCGAGGGTCCCTGATGTGGGTAGTCGGCCGTGGACCATCACTATCAACCAGCTCATACCCAACGCCCTTAGGACCATCACAACGATGATAGTGTGGGCTCGGCTCAGGGGTGTGGAGTTGACGTTAAGGATGTTCCGTGTCATGTTTCCACCGAGGAAGCACGCTTTCCAAGGCCAACATGTATTACTTCCACCCGAGGAGGGCAAAGCCTATGCATAACCCCTCGTCCGTCCACGGGTGGAAGGACAAATTCTTTTACGTCTTCTGTCCCGAGGGCTAGCGGTTCAGGTCTGACTGAGGGAGGCCTGCGTCATCATCGAGTGATGTCCCCCACTGATCTAAAACAAAGAGGTTGCAGTTGTAGCTCACCTGCTTGTGATGGGGACATTCCAGGCGAAGCCGTTGGTGGAGGAGGAGGTCCCCCTAGTCTTCGCTGGGATTAGCCCAGCCACCCTCGGTAGGAGAGGTTCTGCGGTTACTTTGTACGTCTTCCACATTTTTCACTTTAATGTACTAACTATTTTCTTTTGTTGTTTCATAGAAGTGCCCATGGACGCCAAGCAACGTTTGCTGGCAAAGGCCCGGTGATGAAGTTGCCCCAGCCCCAACAAAGGGGAGAAATTCGCAAGTCCCCGCTAAGGGGAAGCAGCCAGTGGTGGCACCCCAAGAAGTCACTAGTGGGTTGAAGAGGCCCTCGAAGGGGGCCAAAAAGATGATAGAGGCGCCGAAGAAGCCCACAGATGGGCCTGAGGCGGGTAAGAAGAGGCCCGTAGTAGACACATTGAGGGAGGAGCCACCGCGGAAGGTGGCCAATACAGACAGACAGGCCGAGGAGGTGGTACGAAGGTCTGCGCCCATCTGGGCCTTCATCAGCCCCTCCATCAGTACAGGGGCTCCCCAAGAGAGCTGAGGGGGCCAGAAAGATCTTCCGCCCACAATGGCAGCTCCGGGAAGGGGACTCCATTCAGGATGAGGGGGTCAGCCAAGAGTTGGTGAGCAGGGCCATCCTGTCAAGGGACCGCTACCGCTTACTGCAGAGCGATCCCAAGGCCATCTACGGCAAGGGCTTGTACCACTTGGCTGAGGTACGATACTTTTCGGCTTTACGTCTCCTTCTCTCCCTACCCTTTCGTTTGCTAACAAGTTTTGTAGCAGGCCTATTTCTTTTTGTCGGTTTGGGGGATCGAACGAGGCTGGCCATGTCTCGCATTGAAAAGGCGGAGAAGGAGAAGAATTCCGTCAAGGAGAAGCTCTAGAAGGAACAAAAGAAGTTATAGAAGGCAGCTGCCGCCACCAAGGACAAGTACTAGAAGTTCCAAAAGGCGTTCCTAGATGAGCAATCAGTTTGGCAGCGCCTTGAGATTCAGCTGAAAGAGGCGTGGCAAGGACTCTCCAAGGAGCAGATGGAGCAGGTCCGACTGGAGAGCATCGTTACTAAAGCGGAAAAATGGGCAGTCGAGGCCAAAAAGAAGGTTGTCGAAGCCATGGCCTCGGTAGAGCAATCAAAGAAAGCAGTAGCCGAGGCAGTGGAGGTGTACAAGAAGTCCTCCGATTACCTGGACGCACTAGCAGAGTATGCTTCGTCTTCCTGCCTCAACGGCATCGAAGATATGAAGAAGGCGCTCCTACTGGTGATGTCGGATTTTCACGTTGAGGGGTTGTAGGTGATCCCCGGCGCTCCTAGCGAGGCCTAGCCTGCCGATGACTCTGTTCCCCCTCCTGCCAATGGCGAGGCATAGGTGTAGATTCCCCCCTCTTTTTTATTCAGCTACTATAGTATTTTGTTGTTTGTTTTACTTTCTCCCTTTTTTTGTGAATGTATATATGCTTGGCCTACGAGGCCTTAACAAACTTTTTGTAAAGGCAATAGAAAACAAGAATTAAACAATGAATGAAGTCATTTTTTGTATTCACTGTGCTTTGTGTATGTTGTCTTTCTTCTCTCTCTTTTTTCTTCATTTTCTTCTTCCTTCTTCGAGAGGTCCCTGCCCCTCTGAACAATTAGGGCCATGGCACACAAAGCACACACAATTCACTCAAACTGTACACTTATTTGCACACTCGCTTCAAGTAATTGGTGGTTAGGGAGCTAGGGCGAGGCCACACGTCTGTAGTGAGGCTCACCCAGCTCCCGAATTCCTTAAGTGTCAACTTAGGCAAGGCCGATGGGACCTGTCACCATGGCCGAGGTCGTGGGCCGAGGCATGTCGCTGAGGTACTTGGGGAAACAAAGAACCGACGTGGAGCAGCACCATCGAGGTGCAGTTCACCTGACTTGTTTTCTCACCAAGTGTTTCCTCGGGGGAGGCTGAAGCGTCCCACCAACAAAGCCTAGGGCTGAGTCTCACTTTTTTCGTTGCGCTAAGTATAGGTAGCCGAGGGGGTCACCACACTCCGAGGTGACAAGGCGTGTAAAGGCCTCTTTCGCCCTAGCATGCCGAGGGGGCCACTGTCCACCGAGGAGGTGACAAGGCGTAAAAGGCCTCTCTCGCCCTGGCATGTATGCTCTTAGCGAGGTGCGTGTCCTAGGGTTGTCATTGTTTTCCGCAATGGCCCGTGCCGAGGGCTCATCCCTCGGAGGAGGGCTTCACGCATCGACAGGTCCCAAGGATACGGGTTTTTAGGATTTAGAACACATTCATTCAATCATCTAAGGTGAAGAGGAACTTTTTGCTTCATTAATTTCATCATTTAGCCATAGGTAACTACATTTATTGGAAATACATTCAGAGGTTCTCTGAGTTTCATGTCTGGGGGACGAGTCTTCTATCAAAATGTTCCAAGTGGAAAGTACCAGGGCCGAGGACTCGCTTGATCCGGTAGGGGCCTTCCCAGTTGGGCACAGCTTTCCTACTCCGGGTTCGGGGACCGTGACTTTTCTAAGGACGAGGTCCCCTTATCGAAAGCATCTTTCTTTTACTTTTGAGTTGTAGTAGCGGGCCACACGTTGTTGGTAGGCAGCTAACCTGACCTACGCCAACTCCCGGGCTTCCTCCAGCAGATCTAGGTTGGCTCTAAGAGATTCATTGTTTTCCGCTTTGCTATAGGCCTTGACTCGGAGCGTCGGTTGGCCGATCTTTGCATGTATTACTGCTTCAGTGCCGTAGGTCAGGCTGAAGGGAGTTTCTCCCGTTGCCATCCGAGGTGTGGTTCGGTATGTCCAGAGTACACTATTCAGTTCATCGGCCGATAAGCCTTTAGCTCAGTCTAGCCTTGTCTTTAGTCTGTCTAGGATGGTTCTATTGGTGACCTCGGGTAGGTCATTTGTTTGGGGGTAGCCCACTGAGGTGTACTGTTGTTCGATGCCGAGGGAGGCACACCATTCTCGGAATTTGGCATCATCAAACTGCTTCCCAGTGTCAGTGGCTAGAATGTGGGGGTGGCTGAAATGACAGATGATATTTTTCCATAAGAAGTTCTGGATTGCCCGAAACGTGGTAGTGGCTAAGGGCTCGTCTTCGACCCACTTCGTGAAGTAGTCCACTGCAAAGACGAGGTACTTCCTGCCCCCCGTCGCTTGTGGAATGGGCCAAGGAGGTCCACTCCCCACTTAGTGAAGGGCCAAGGGATACCGAGGGCAGAGAGAGTTGTCACGGGCTGATGGCATATGTTGGCGTGCCTTTCACATTGATCACATATTCGCACAAATTTAGCTACGTCTTTGTGAAGTGTTGGCCAAAAATATCCCTGTCTCAACGTCTTCTAGGCGAGGGCCCTACCGCCAAGGTGGTTTCCGCAGATGCCTTAATGAATTTCTTGGAGCACGTACTCCCCCTCTTCAGGGTGAAGGCATCGAAGGTAGGGTAGGGTGAAGGATATTTTATACAACTTTCCTTCGAGCAACATATAGTGGGCTACCTAACGTCAGAGTCGTCTAGCCTCGTTCCTGTCGTCGAGTAGCTATTCTATAAGAAGGAAGTTGATGATAAGGTCCATACATGATGTCTTGGCACCTATTGGTAGTACTTGAGTTTCTTCAATGGTCGGCCTAGATAGTTTCTCTACATGAACGGTACAGCCGAGGACCGAGCCAGAGGTACTCACCAACTTGGACAGGGCATCGACCCTCGCATTTTCCGCTTGTGGGACTTGCTAAGGTTAAAGTGTTGGAAGTTACGGGCTAGTTCTTGGACTTTGGCTACGTACTTAGACATGTTTTGTTCTCTGGCTTAGTAATTGTCGTTCACCTGGTTGACCACCAGTTGGGAGTCGTTGAAGGCTTGGACACATGACAAGCCGAGGTCCTTGACCACCAGTGAGGAGGGTGATGCATATGGATTATGTTGGTTCGGTTGTCTTCCAGCAAACAGATTACACTAGCAAGTGCATTAGCCGATCAAGTAATACAATGATGAGTAGAGTATCATTCCCACGAGGATTGATCCAACAACTACTAGTATTGAATCAGCCTTTTGTTATCTGATAAACCGAAATATTAAACAAATAAAAACCCTAAGCTATTCAATTGATGTGGAATTCAGTCATGGGTTGGCGAAACCCTAATGGTATGAGCAGCCTCTCTCGATCACAGCCCACTCTATCTATGGGTGACAATTCCTATATCTCTATCAAGAATTTAATAACCAAAGATGCATTAAGAACAAAGAATTCGAAGGGAATCAATTCAGGTATGAATGAATACCAAATGAACCATGCATATTATCTCTAAGATGCATTAGATCAATTTTCTTAATCAGTTGATCTGGTTACCTAAACTCTTTCTGAAGCAATTCAAATAATCTAAGAAATAAGAACAATTCGGCCAAGATTATTCTATCAATTGAAAACCCTAATCAGGAAATCCCAAGAATAAACCCAATCAATCGAATAACATAAAGGAATTAATTACAGATTTGAATCAACACCCAACATACGATTGGGCAGAACCCAATATTCAATGACAAAAATCCATTAAACCCTAACTGAATCTAGGTTACCAAATGCGCAGAACCAAAGAAGAAGACAACCTATGATCCTTGCATCAATCTTCGATCTCCTTGATGTGATTCTTCTTCAATTCGCATTCAGCAGCTTCCTTCCTCATCTAGCACTTCTCTTCTTCAATTTGCTTTCAGGGGTTCGAACCCTAATTTCTTCTTTTTCTTTTTTTTTATACTCTTCCCCTCATCCTCCTTTCTTTTCTCTAAAGGCAGCTACCTTTTCGAGCCTCCCTTAGGGTTGTGGTTGGGCTGCAGTTCTTAGTGGGCCGAACTGCAGTTGGGCTATTCTCTTTGATGGGCCGAAGTGATGTTCTCCCATAGAGGTTTTCGGCTGGGCTCTCTCCTTGGTGGGCCGAATTGCCCTCCTATTGATTTTCAGCTGGATCTTTCTTCTAGGTGGGCCGAAATATGATTTCTTCACCCTAGATTGTCCCAAACTCCTAGTTTCCTGAAATTCTGCTCGATTCGGGTAAAAATCATGAAAATCATCATCAAAACCATGTAAACAGCAATAAAAATGATGTGTAGCATTGCACGCATCAAACTCCCCCACATTTAAGCTTTTGCTTGTCCTCAAGCAAAGACATTACCCATAAACTGATCATTCCCCAGATTATTTCCATCTATCAAATGATTTTTAGGATGAGAATGCGTTAAGTGATCGGAAATACTGCATAAGCACTCCGATTCATCCCCATGATTAGCCACTCTTACCACATACATAAGAACAAAGGAAGGGAGAACATGAGATTCTTCATGCTCCAGCACTTAATTCCGTTCAATATGTATAGCAACTCCTTGACCGCCATAATTAACCATCACCTCGAGCTTGGTCTCAAATCTGTCAATGCATTAAATTGAATTTCCAACTATGTTTTTGTCCCCTTGAACCTCAGTCGTCACCGAATTCTTTTCTTTCTTCTTTTTTCTTTTTTTTTTTTAGTGTGAATGCATTTTATGCTCCATCTCACACGGGTCACAGCCTAGAGGCAGATGATAATACTCATATTCCAAGTTGCTAGTTTTACTATTCAGCTTGGAATAGCGGAGTTGGGACTGAACTCATATCATAAACCGCTAATTTTACTATTCAGTTCATGACAGCGGAGTCATTTGGACTTTGTCCCTTTTTCTTCTTCTCTTTTCTCTATTTTTTTCTTTTTTTTTAATCAATTGTTAGAGTTCATGCATTAGCAGTTTAGATGTGTATTAATGGCTCGAAAGATCATTAGGATTTCAACCAAGCACACTATACACATGAGTAGATTTGGTGTTGGTCATGATGAAAGTCCTATTCGACTTCTTCATCCTCATGTATTTTGATAAAATTAGATAATTCACAGGAGTAAATTCTAGCACTTACAATGATTTCCTTTAACTTCACTGTATTCCCTCTTGGAGTTCACCTTATAGACAGCAATAAATATCAGGGGAATTCCAGTTTATTCGGCCTATCGATGCAAGTAAGTATTGGGGGATTGAGGTGCAAAACTACAGCCTCCCCCACACTTATCATGAACATTGCCCTCAATGTTCATATAATTTGAAGATGAATTCAGCAATGAGAGCAGTGGGACTTCAAGCAATAAAAGGGGTTTAGAGAACTTCCCTGAAGAGCGTGCTAAATTTTGAATTGGCTCTTCCGTTTGGTCCTTCTAGCTGCTGAGAATCAAAAGAAACTAGGGGGAGAGAATGTGATACAGTAGGGGTGATCATCAATCTACAATATTCAAGTCCTAAAAAAAACTCAAATGATACTAAAAAAGAAAAACAGATAAACAACTAAAAATAAGAACTACTTATCAGCATTGGATTGCCTTCCAATAATAGCTTGTTTTCTGTCTGAAGCTCAACAGTCTAGTGGCATCAACGATCATCTAGGTATATACTTGATGGGGCAAGTAGTGTCCCATCCACTATATTTGGCTTTAGGTGCTGACCATTAACCTTGAATGTGCCTTGCGTCGGGTGTGTTACCTCTACAGCTCCATGAGGGAAAACTTGTGAGATGGTGAAGTGTCTAGGCCACCTCGATTTTAGCTTGCCTGGGAACAACTGGAGGCATGAATTATACAATAGCACTTGCTGTCCCACCAGAAAGTCACACCTCAACAAATTCTTATAATGCCATCATTTGGTTATTTCCTTATAAATCTTGGCATTCTCATAAGCTGCAAGTCGGAATTCATCCATCTCATTCAGCTGCATTCGTCTCTGTGCTCCTGCTGCCTGCAAATAAAAATTTAATAACTTTAGGGCCCAATATGCCTTATGCTCAAGTTCAATAGGTAAATGACATGATTTTCCAAAAACCAACCTATATGGGGACATGTCGATGGGTGTTTTGTATGCAGTCCTATATGCCCACAATGCATCATCTAACTTGATTGACCAGTCCTTCCTAGAAGAGTCTACCGTCTTCTCCAAAATTCTTTTGAGTTCCCTATTAGCTAACTCAACTTGGCCACTGGTTTGAGGGTGATATGGGGTAGCTAATTTATGCATGACACCTTATTTTCACATCAGCCGCTCAAATTGGGTGTTGTAGAAATGAGTTCCCCTATCACTAATTATGGCGCGAGGTGTGTCGAATCGAGTGAATAGATTTTTGAGGAAGTGTACTACCCTCCTAGAGTCATTTGTGGGTAAAGCGATGGCTTCCACCCATTTGTTCACATAGTCATCAGCAACTAGGATATATTTATTCCCAAAAGAATTTGGGAATGGCCCCATGAAGTCTATACCCCATACATCAAAAATTTCACAGATTAATATATTAGTAAGTGGCATTTCATTCTGTCGAGAGATATTACCTATCCTCTGGCACTGGTCACATGCAGACACATACCTGTGAGCATCCTTGAACAAGGTTGGCCAATAGAAACCAGATTACAATACCTTGGTTGTAGTGCGGTTGGCTCCGAAATGGCCTCCCGCTTCCCAATCATGGCAGTATCGAAGTACCGACTCCATCTCCTCCTCGGGGACACACCTCCTAATGATCTGATCTGCACAAAGTATATACAAAAAGGGATCCTCCCACAAATAGTGTTTCACATTAGAGAAGAATTTCGTCCTTTGTTGATATGAAAGGTTAGGGGGAAGGACATTGCCAGCAAGATAATTTGCAAAATCAGCATACCAAGGAGATGTATCTACCTGAATGGAATAGAGCTGCTCGTCCGAAAACTCATCTTGGAGGGTGCTGGTTATCTTCCCTTCCGAATATGCATTCTCTAACCGGGAAAGATGATCAGCAGCTAGGTTCTCGGTACCCTTCTTGTCACGGATCTCAACATCAAACTCTTGCAGCAACAGAATCCATCTTATCAGCCTTGGTTTGGCATCCTTCTTTGCGAGTAGGTGTCTTAATGCCGAGTGATCTTTATACACAACAAACTTGGACAAGAATAGATATGAAAGAAACTTATCAAAAGCAAAAATTACCGCTAGTAGTTCCTTTTCTGTTGTGGTGTAATTCTGTTGAGCTCCATTCAAAGTCCTGCTAGCATAATAAATCGGCTGAAAGTGTTTGTTCATTCTTTGTCCTAAAACAGCCCCCATTGCTGAATCACTCGCATCACACATCAACTCGAAAGGAAGAGTCCAATCCAATGCTATTATGAGTGGGCATTGATCAGCTTGTCCTTCAGGATGTTGAACGCTTGTAGGCATTCCTTTGTGAAATCGAAGGGCACATCTTTCTGAAGCAAATTGGACAACGGCTTAACTATCTTGGAGAAATCTTTGATGAACCTTCTATAGAATCCTGCATGTCCCAAGAAGCTTCTCACGGACCGGATGGATGTTGGTGGTGGCAACTTCTCAATTGTCTCCACCTTGGCTCTATCAACCTCAATCCCTCTCTATGAAACCTTATGTCCAAGCACAATGCCTTCTTACACCATGAAATGACATTTCTCCTAGTTCAGCACTAGATGAGTTTCCTTGCACCGCTTGAGTACCTTCTCCAAGTTATTTAAACATGACTCGAAGGAAGAGCCAAAGACTGAAAAATCGTCCATGAAGATCTCTATAAACTTCTCAACCATATCAAAAAATATAGCCATCATGCACCTCTGAAAAGTTGTTGGAGCATTACATAACCCAAATGGCATCCTCCTATAGGCAAAGGTACCAGATGTAACTGTTTCTGGTCATGTACCAATTTTTCTATTTTTTAGCTAAGTACCTCGTCATTTAACCTGCTCCTAGGTGACCTGTGACTCAGAGGAGGGTGATGCTCCCTGGTGGCGAACTGCCTGGGGGAGAGCTATGTCGAGCTCCCGGATGGCGAACTGCCTGGGGGAGAGCTATGTCGAGCTCCC
>NW_010729159.1:1168504-1184720 GCF_000365185.1 Nelumbo nucifera
GATCTATCAAATCAAGTGTAACCGCCTCTGTCAAGTCAGGCATAACCGCCTCTATCTCTCTGCCACAGCCGTTACTGCCAGAGCTGAGGTGGCGGGTGTAGGCAGCTGTTGCAGAGTACGGCTCTGCCAGGCAAGGGACACCTCTCAGGGCTGGCAGGCACGGCGATGCCTGGCGAGAGACGTGAGCGTAGGTCTCCGAATTGCTCTTCCCCGAGCTACCCTGTACTGAGCTACCCTGCAAGTAGCGAGCTGCCTATGGCGAGCTGCCTGTGGCGAGCTGTGGCAAGCTCTGCCGAGCTCTGCCGAGCTGTCTATAAGTGGTAAGTTGCCTGTGGCAAGCTCTACCGGGCTGCCCAGTTGTCAAGAGGCTGCACTTGGTTGGCATGAGGTGCTAGGTGTCACAATTTCACTAGAGGGCCAAATCCGCCCTCATCAGTACCGTAGGGACATGTAAAGGTGGTCTTCTCCTGATCTTCCGATGAAATCGGAATTTGATTGTAGCCCGAATACCAATCAAAGAAACAATTGTACTCACGTCTGGCTAACCTCTCTAGCATCTGATCGATGAAGGGTAGAGGGAAGTGGTCCTTGCGTGTGGCTTCATTTAATTTTCTGTAATCAATGCACACTCGCCACCCGGTAACGGTCCTAGTTGGTATGAGTTCATTCTTAGCGTTCGGTACCACAGTCATGCCACCTTTCTTCGGCACTACTTGCACGGGACTCACCCACGGTCAGATAGATAATGCCTACATCTAACAGCTTGACTACTTCGGCCTTCACTACATCCTTCATGTTTGGGTTCAAGCGTATCTGGGGCTGAACCGAGGGCTTGCTTCCATCTTCCATCAGAATTTTGTGAGTGCATATGGATGGGTTGATGCCCTTGATGTCAGCTATCTTCCAAGCCAGAGCTATCTTATGTTCTCTTAACACCCGTAACAGTTTTTCCTTCTGCAAAGGGGACAAGGCTGCTGATATGATCACTGGTAGGGCTAAAGGTGCTTCTAAGAAAGCAGACTCCAAATGCGGTGGAAGTTGCTTCAGCTCAAGAGTGGGCGGCTTTTCAATTGAAGGCTTGCTTTCTAGCATCGAAGGTCTGTCCAAGCTCTCCAACTTGATGAACCCCTTCCTTTGAAACTGCGGATTGGCATTCAGGTATGTGATGTGAGGCTCATTGTGACACTAGAAAGTGCACTAGCCGTTCAAGTAGTAAAGTAATGAGTGAAGTATCGTTCCCACGAGGATTTAGGAAACAACTACCAATACTAAATTGAGCATTTCTTATCTGATCAACAATAAATCAAAACTTTATTCAAAAAGTTAAAAATTCTAAATTAAAATCTATCTAAATTATTGGCCCAATTGCCTTCAATTCAAGTTAGAAGAGTAAGCAGTTAATGTCAATCTCAGAATTCAGAAATCAATCAAAGTGAACCATTCGAATAGATCATGATTGAGCCTTGGTTTGGTGAAACCCCAAGGTCATGAACAGCCTCTCTCAAGCGCATGTTCATCATATGCATGAGTGACGGTTCTTTTATCTCTAACAACAATCTAATGCCCATGCATGCATTTCTTCAAACACTTCTAAGGCATCAATTCAAATCTAAATTGATCACCAACTGAATTGTGCAAATTATCTCTAACCTTGCACTCAATTCAGTTCTTGAATAGTAGATCTGAATTCCTAGAATCTTTCTCAAGCATTCTAAGAATTCCAAGCTTTAGATCAATTCGGTCAATTTGAAATTTGCAGATCTGAATTCTCTTTCAAGCAATTCAGATCTTGCAATCTCAGATCTGAGAATTCAGATCTGAGTTTTGAAGGTTAGTTGGCCGAATTAATCTACAATAACACCTTATTCAAGAAACTTCAAGTACGATTCATAACCATTTGAATGAATAAAAAAGAATTAGATTGCTGAACTGAAATTTTACAAGCTGAAATACATCAAGGAAAATGGAAGGAGAAAGAAGAAAGAAAATATAACAAAGAAACTGAATTCAAATTAAAGGAGAATGAAACTACAATTGATTTATTACAAAAGATCTCTGAATCACAAACCCCCAATTTCGAACTCACCTTCCCTTCTTGCTTGCTTGACTTGAACTCCTTCAGCCCTTTTTCTTCTTCTTCCTTGTGCCTAGCCTTCTTCTCTTCTCTTCTCTCAAGGTGGCCGAACCTCTAAAAGTGGGAGAACCTTCCTCTCAACCAATTGAACACCTCTCCCCCCGCCTAGAGGCCTCCTTATATAGTTTTTCAAGGGGGTTCTTGCCCCTTCTTGAAACCTTTAGAATGGGGTGTATTACACCCCTTTCTTGAACTTTCTAGAGCTCTCTTAAAAGCCTCCTAAGGGTTGCTATTTGGGTTGCACTTAGGCTCTCTCTTAGAACATGATATCTATACTTTGAGTTGCTCTTTTGGGTTGAGAATGGGTCTTCTTTGCTGGGCCAAATTCTACTCTTAGTTAGGCTTTCTTTTCTTGGGTTTTCTCAAGAAATCCACTTGCTCTTCTTGGGCCGAAATGCTCTCTCTTGCTTCAATAACCGGGCTGGGCTGAATTTGGTCTTTTTGAACCTTCTTTCCTTGCCTTTTTCCTTCCTTTTATTGGATTAATTACCCCTGAAACTTATTCTTAGCATTAAGCTAAATTAAGGCAAAAATTAATAAAATTGGCATAAAATCCATGCTAAAGCCCTCAAAAATTATAGATAAATTGTAGGTTCATCAATATCCTGCCATGCTTTGAATCTCTTCATTTTCTTCCACTATGGCTTCTCCATCTTGTATGCATAGCTCAAAGGGATCAGCCAATCTGTTAACCTGAAAACAGTCACCAACAACATAATCAATGACATCAATCATATAGTAGGAATCATCACTAGAAGGTGCATGTTTCATAGCATCAAACATTTTAAAAATTACTTCCTCATCTTGAATCCTAAGGCTAAGTTGCCCTTGTTGGACATCTATCATTGCCTTTCCTATAGCTAGGAAAGGTTGCCCTAGGATAAGTGGGACATCAACGTCCTTTTGCATGTCTAAAACTATGAAAGCCACGGGAAAAATGAATTTGTCAACTTTAACAAATACATCTTCTATGATTCCCTTAGGATGCTTGATGGACCTATCAGCTAATTGCAGTGCAACTCTAGTGGGTTGGGGTTCACCCAACCCCAATTTCTTAAAAACTGAATATGGCATCAAATTTATACAAGCTCCTAAATCACATAATGCCTTTAATTTTCAAACTGTCTATAGTGCAAGGAATAGTGAAACTCCCTGGATCTTTCAGTTTCTGAGGCAGCTTATTGAGGAGGATTGCTGAGCAATCTTCATTTAGTGCAACTATAGCCACGTCTCCCAGTTTCCTTTTGTTTGCCAATATCTCCTTCAAGAACTGTGCATAGTGTGGCATCTAAGCTAAAGCATCTGCAAAATGAATGTTAATATGTAAACTCTTAAAAATTTCAAGAAACTTACCGAATTCCTTTTCCAATTTGTGTTGCTTTAGCCTATTCGGAAATGGTACTTGCGGTTGTTGACTTTTCTCTTTCTTTGAATCAGATTGCTCTTCCTCCTTTTCGGTTTCTAGGGTTGCGCTCACCTTGCCTTCTTCCTTTGCTTTCTTTTCCACCTCTTGCAGCTGATGAACATACAATTTGTCTATAATTTATGAGGTCTTTACAAGAATTCTTATGCCGGTTTTATTCAATTTTGCCCTAATTTAGCTTAATGCCAAAAAGATTTCAGGGGCAATCAATTCAAGAAAAAGAAGGCAAAAGATAAGAAAAGAATGCCAAAAATTACCAAATTCAGCCCAGCTCAGCCATGGAAGCAAGAGAGCATAATTCGGCCCAAGTAGTGCAAGTTAATTCCTTGGGAAAACCTAAGGAAAGAAGCCAAGCAAGGAGAAAATTTAGGCCCAACAAGTGGAGGCCCATTCTCAGCCCAAAGAATAGCCTAGATTGTAGCTAACATGTGCAAAGAATGAGCTTAATTGCAGCCCAAAAGAGCTACGGGCGGCAACCCTTAGAAGGTTCTTGAGAGAAAACTCTAGAAGGTTCAAAGGGGGTGTAATACACCCCATTCTAGAGACTTCAAGAAGGGGCAAAGCTCCCTTGAAAATCTATATAAAGAGGCCTCTAGAGGGGGGAGAGGTGTTCAATTGCTTGAGATCAAGGCTCTCCCATCCCTTGGGGTTCGAACACCTTGAAGAGAAGAAGAGAGAAGAAGATCTAGGTGCAAGAAGGAGAAGGAGAATGGCTGAAAGAGTTCAAGCTAGCAAGAAGAGAAGAAGGTGAGTTTGAATTTGGGGAATTTTGATTCAAAGATCTTATGTAATAATTCCTTTTATTTCCATCTTTCTTTGGTTCGAATTCAGCTTCTTTTGATGTAAATTTTTCTTGAATAGAGGGTGATTCTAGATCAAATTAGCCAATTTATCTTTCAAAACTCATATCTGAAATCTCAGATCTGAAATTTGTAAGATCTGAATTGCTTGAAAGATAATTTAGATCCTCAATTTTCAGGTTAGCAAATTTGATCTAATGCTTGGAATCCTTAGAGTACTTGATAAAGACTCTAGTAATTCAGATCTACTATTCAAGAACTAAATTGGATGCAAGGTTAGAGATAACTTGCACTCAATTGGTGATCAACTCAGATTTGAATTGATGCCTTAGATGTGTTTGAAGAAATGCATGCATGAATGATTAGATTCTTACTAGAGATAGAAGAACCATCACTCATGCATAGGATGAACATGCGCTTGAGAGAGGTTGTTCATGACCTTGGGGTTTTACCAAACCAAGGCTTAATCATGGCCTATTCGAATGACTCGAGTTGATTGATTGCTGAATCTTGAAATTGGGTTTTATTGCTCACTCTTCTAACTTGAATTGAAGGCATTTGAGCCAATGTTTTAGATAGATTTTAGCTTAGGATTTTAATTTTTGAATAAAGTTATACTGTGTTGTTAATCAGATAAGAATTGACCAAATTAGTATTAGTAATTGTTTCCTAAATTCTCGTGGGAATGATACTCTATTCACTACTTTACTACTTGAACGGATAGTGCACTTGCTAATGCCACAATGATCCGGTCAGCAGCTCCTTACCACTCCTTAAGGTAATGGCTTGCACCTGCTCTCTTGGATTTGCTTCGGTATTGCTGGGTAAAGTGCCTTGGACTCTAGAAGATATCATCTGTGCCAACTATCCCACTTGAGTTTCCAAGTTCTTGACCGATGCCTCTTGGTTCTGAAATCTCATTTTTGCACTTGCTATGAACTTGGTCATCAGCTCCTCTAGATTGGATTTCTTCTCTAGCTGATTGAAATTCTGGGGAAAGGGTTTCACCGCATTTTGATTTTTCCAAGAAAGATTGGGGTGATTCCTCCAACCGGGGTTAAATGCACGAGGGTACTGATTGCCTTGCTACCTTTGCAAATTACCAACAAAATCTACCTGCTCGGGGGACTGCACGAACTGATTTCCGACTTGACATTCAGTGATGATATGACCTCCACACACCATTCACAGACTACGGTTTGGACATGCATGGCTGCCAACTGCATTTCATCTATCTTCTTGCCGAGGGCACCGATTTGTGCAGACAGTGCTGTATAGGTGTCTACATTATGAAGTTCAAGCTATCTCCTAACTTGGGCTCTCTCGGAATGCCATTGGTAGTTGTTTGCAGCCATCTCCTCAAGGAGTGCATGGGAAACTTCAGGGGTCTTATTATTAATGGATCCCCCAGCTGCAACATCCATAATGGTCTTATTGGCTTCGGTCAACCCATTATAAAATGTCTGAACTTGCAGCCATATGGGAAGTCCATGATGTGGGACTTTCCTCAATAGTTCCTTGTAATGCTCCCATGACTCATACAAGGACTCCCCGTCCTGTTGAAAGAAGGTGGTGATATCATTCCTCATCTTTGTTGTCTTGGATGGAGGGAAATATTTGGATAAGAAGCAGCTGGCCATTTCATTCCAAGTAGCAATCGATCTAGCTGGTAGAGAGTTCAGCCAAGTCTTAGCCTTGTCCTTCAATGAGAGCGGAAACAATCTGCGCCTCACCGCATCATCACTAACTCCATTGTGCTTGAATGTGTCACATATTTCCAAGAAGTTGGCGATGTGAGTGTTCGGATCTTCATGAGCCAAACCGCAAAACTGAACTGTATTTTGTATCATCTGAATGATAGCTAGTTTGATTTCGAAATTATTAGCAGTTATTGCTGGTCTCACAATGCTCACGGCTGCCCCGATGAGGGTTGGTTTGGCATAATCCATCATGGTCCTTTGTTCGGCCATCTCTACACTTTTAGCTCTCCCTTGCTTAGAAGTTCTAAGGCAGCGACGGAGAGTTCTTTCAATCTCAGGATCGTAGGTGATGCTCTCCTTTCACTTTTATGTGTCATAAACTATACAAGTCAAAGTCATAAAGAGACTAATACACAAATATCATAAACATAATGTACAGAATTAAAATCAGATTAACATCAGTTGATAGTTCCTAATATTGTTGTGATAATCCCCAACAACGGTGCCAAAAACTTGATGCATATGGATTATACTAGCAAGTGCACTAGCCGATCAAGTAATACAATGATGAGTAGAGTATCGTTCCCACGAGGATTGATCCAACAACTACTAGTACTGAATCAACCTTTTGTTATCTGATAAACCGAAATATTAAACAAATAAAAACCCTAATTCCTAATTAGAAAACTACCCTAAACAGTTTCGGATCAAACCACCTTCAACAATGAGAAGAAAAGTTGTATGTAAACATTAGCAGAATCAGTTCAGCAATTAAACCATTAAGCTATTCAATTGATGTGGAATTCAGTCATGGGTTGGCGAAACCCTAATGGTATGAGCAGCCTCTCTCGAGCACAGCCCACTCTATCTATGGGTGATAATTCCTATATCTCTATCGAGAATTTAATCACCAAATATGCATTAAGAACAAAGAATTCGAAGGGCATCAATTCAGGATTGAATGAAGACCAAACGAACCATGCATATTATCTCTAAGATGCATTAGATCCATTTTCTTGATCAGTTGATCTGATTACTAAACTCTTTCTCAAGCAATTCAAGCAATCCAAGAAATAAGAACAATTCGGCAAGATTATTCTATCAATTGAAAACCCTAATCAAGAAATCCCAATAATGAATCTAATCAGTCGAATAACATAAAGGAATTAATTACAGATTTGAATCAACACCCAACATGGTTCGAATATTAGCAAGAAAGAAAGATTCAATGACAAAAATCCATTAAACCCTAGTTGAATCTAGGTTACCAAATGCGCAGAACCAAAGAAGAAGACAACCTATGATCCTTGCATCAATCTTCGATCTCCTTGATGTGATTCTTCTTCAATTCGCATTCAGCAGTTTCCTTCCTCCTCTAGCACTTCTCTTCTTCAATTTGCTTTCAGGGGTTCGAACCCTAATTTCTTCTTTTTCTTTTCTTTTATACTCTTCCCTTCAGCCTCCTTTCTCTTTTCTAAAGGCAGTCATCTTTTTGAACCTCTCTTAGGGCTGCGGTTGGGCTGCAGTTCTTAGTGGGCCGAACTACAGTTAGATTGTTCTCTTTGATGGGCCGAAGTGATGTTCTCCCATAGAGGGTTTTGGCTGGGCTCTCTCCTTGGTGGGCCGAAGTGCTCTCCTTTTGATTTTCAGCTGGGTCTTTTTTCTAGATGGGCCGAAGTATTCTTTCTTCACCCTAGATTGTCCCAAACTCTTAGTTTCCTGAAATTCTGCTCAATTAGGGTAAAAATCATGAAAATCATCTTGAAAACCATGTAAACAGCACTAAAAATGATGTGTAGCATGCACACACATCAGAGAAACTCATACTTGACTTCGTTGTTGGATGCCGAAAAGTCAAACGTCAGTGCATATTCGATGGTTGAGTCATCCGGGGTGAGA
This sequence comes from Nelumbo nucifera, assembly GCF_000365185.1. The sequence goes on from NW_010729159.1 coordinate 1,176,461, forward strand.
AGAATATGGCCAGCGCCACTTCCTTTGGTATTGGACGACTCATCCACAAAAAGCTTCCAGGCAGGAGGAGTGTCTCCGACGAGGCACCCATTTCTTGATTCATCTTCCGGGTCCCGAGGGAGAGCTCGGTTGAAGGTGCACTCCATCATGAAATTTGTGAGGGCTTGTGCTTTGATGGCGGGCCTCGGCAGGTATCATACGTCATATTCGGAAAGCTCTATGGCTGATTGGATTAGGCGTCCTGAGGTCTCAGGCTTGGTGAGGACAGCTCTGAGGGGCTGGTTTTTTAACACCATAATGGAGTGAGCTTGGAAGTAAGGCCTAAGCTTTCAGGCTGAAACCATGAGAGCAAAGGCCAGCTTCTTTACTTCGGGATATCTGGTTTCGGTGCCGCACAGTAATTTGTTGACATAGTATATTGGTTTCTATGCTCCGTCTTCTCTGATCAGGACCGAGCTAACCACTTCTTCCCCAGCTGACAGGTAAAGGTATAGAGTTTCTCCTGGTACCGGGCGGGCCAGGAGGGGAGGCGAGGTGAAGTACTCCTTGAGTTCGTTGAAAGATCTCTAACATTCTCCGGTCCACTAGAAGTCCTTCAATTTCTTGATGACTCGAAAGAAGGGAAGACAACTGTCAGCTGACTTTGACATAAAGCGGTTGAGTGCTGCCACACAGCCGGTGAGCTTCTGGGTTTCCTTCATCGACCGAGGAGGTGCCATGTCCAGTATGGCCTCAATAGCTCGTTGAGTGACGATGAAGCCTAAAAGCTTGCCCGAAGTGATGCCGAAGGCACACTTGTTGGGGTTCATCTTCATATTAAACCTCCGTAGTGTCAAAGGTCTCGACCAAGTCTGAGGTGTGGGCCTTGACTTTCAGGCTCTTCACCACCATATCATCTACATAGGCCTCAACATTCCTCCCCATCTGATCCCTGAACACTTTGTTCACAAGGCACTGGTAAGTAGCTCCTACGTTTTTAAGCCCGAAGGGCATCACCTTGTAGCAGTATGTTCCATGTCCAGTGATGAATGAGGCCCTCTCTTCATCTTTGGGGTGCATCTTTATCTGGTTGTAAGAAGGCATCCATAAAACTAAGCATTTCATATCCTGTAGTGACATCGACAAGGTGGTCTATCCTTGGTAAGGGAAAACTGTCCTTGGGACAGGCTCGGTTAAGGTTTGTGAAGTCAATTTAGATTCACCATTTCCCATTAGTTTTCTTAACCAAAACCACATTTGACAACCAGTTAGGATAGTATACCTCTTGGATGAATCTGGTGTCGAGTAGCTTGTCAACCTCCTCTCCTATGGCCTTCCATCGCTCCGGTGCAAAGTTCCTCTTCTTTTGCCAAACCAGCCTAGATCTCGAGTCCACGCTCAGCCTGTGAGTAATGACCAAACGATCAATTTCGGGAATGTCAATGGCGGACCATGAGATGACATTGGCGTTAGTTTTGAGGAAACTTACTAGTTCGGATAGGCTCTTTGGGAGAAGGTTGGACCCGACACGGATAGTCTTCTCGGGCTCATCCTCGTCCAGGGGAACTGAGACGAGGTCCTCTGCCAACTGGCCTTGGCTTGCTGGTTCTTCCTTGAGGTCAAGGCCCTCTAGTGGCAAGGCTTCATTGTTCTTACCTTTCAGCGCTGCAACGTAGCACTGGCGGGTGACATACTAATCCCCCCGAACGACTTCGATGTCGTGCTTGGTTGGGAATTTGAGGGCTAGGTGGTAGGAGGACATGGAAGCTCACAATATATGAAGTATCGGCCTCCCCATGATTGCATTGTAGGGGGAGCCAATCCTCACGACAAGGAACTCCGTCATCCTTGTCACATATTGAGGCTCGGTTCCTAACATGACTAGTAGGGTGATCTTTCCTTTCAACTTAACAATATTGCCGGAGAAGCCGACAAGTGGGACGTCGGTAGGCTGAAGGCACTCTGGCTCTATCTTTATCTTTGAAGGATGAGAGATCCATCATATGGATTTTCGAACCCTGCAGTAAGGTTGGGCGAAATTTCAAAAATTTCTCTCTCTCCTAAGTGGGAATTGCATTCCCTATTTTAGAAAACTGCATTTTCAATGGTCAATTTTGAAGCCAAACCAGACCAGATATGAAGCCAAAGGAAGGAGAGGGACATACCTAATACGGAGTAATGGTACACCCCCAATGTAGGTGTTCACGCTCAAGGAGAAATCCAAAGATTGCTTCCACCGAAGATGACAGGGGCGGCAAGAGCAAAAGACAGGAGCAGTCAAACTGCAGATTTTTCTCTCTGTGATTTGTGAACTGAGAACTCTTGTTCTGTTGTCTGGTGTCTAGAGGTTGGCCCTGCTCCTCTATTTATAGCCTTTAAAGAGAGGATCTCCTAATCTTATTAGGAGTTTCCTAATCAAAATCTTGTATTTGGATCTGGACTCTCTTTAAGAGATAACGATAATTCCTTATTTTATCTATAGATAGAGATCAACCTTCCTAATCAAATTAGGAGTTTCCTAATCCAAATCTTTTTTTGGATTTGGACTCTATGAGTGGATAAGGATAATCCATTATCCTATCTGTTGATCCAAATCTTAGATTCGCCTCTTTTTAATTAATCTTATTAAGCCAATTCGAATTGGGCTTTAGGCCCATTAAGTCCATGTGCTCACTTAACCTCCTAATTTATTGCCTAGTTGGCTTTCCTTGTATGGCATGGGTTCAGTCCAACATCTGTATCAAGGCCTGGCCGAATTCACTGTTAGAAATAGTGAACCCTTAGTTCATCACCATGGGCTCTTAATGAGCCCAACATTTACACTAAATGGTCATTGGGTCAAGCCACCTTATAAAAACCCAAGGACTGCGGGCAGATGCAAGATTAGCCCATCAGACATTACCCTCAATGGTCTTACACTTAACCTCTCAGCCCATAATGATCAAACACTACCCGACAAGAGAGGAAATCTCCCTCGGCTGCAAGGAACAGTGTTGCACTCTCTACTCACATGGATCCTGGGAATTAAAACCTTTTGCAAACATTTTGAATCCATAAAATATATATGTATATCTCTATATAAATATATTTTGCAAAACAAATTTCAATGGTTGAAATCGACTGTCGACAGTTTAGGTTTCCATCAGAGAGAGTGCATCCCCGATCATTCACTTTGTCTAACAAAAGGGCTGGTCCTTTCACTATGATCACCCACTCAGATGAATTCCCGGACTGTCCCAACATACCCAGGTTTTGACCCCCTTTAAGGATCTCACTGATTGGCATATCAAAGACAGCTCAATTCGACACCTAGTGCAGTATCACAATCGAGTCTAGGGGTCAGGTGTAGCATTCCAGTCTTGCCCATCTATCTCCAAGGTCTAGGGCAATACTGGAATTCTAGTATGGTTCAAGGTTTCAAGAAAACCCACACTACATGTACCTTAGGTCTCACCCTGGCAGCTGAGACAGGCCACCCCAACCAACTTGGTGGCATATCAGTGTCAGCCTTAGCAAGATAAATCTCCCAGATCTATCCAACGGCTGTGAAGATTCTAAACTAACACGAGTCTCATATGTGTCCAGTTTAAGGGTATTACACAGAAACACACCATAATAATATGAATCAAATATGTACTTTATTCATTTACAATAAATGTCATAATATACATCATTCTGATTGGAGCTAAGGGCATACACTGTCTAATAATGTTTTCAAAAGCTTCATAGAAGAGGATGTGTATCGAGGAGCCACTATCGACGAAAATCTTCTTAACTAGGAAGTTTGCCACTATAGCCTAAATTACCAACGCATCATCATGGGGGACCGTGATCCCATTTAGGTCCTCGTCTGTGAAGGAGAGGTCCTCGTGCTACTTTGGCCTCTTGGGGGCTGGCCCTCGGATGTTCAACTGCTTGGCGTGGGCCTTGCGGGCTGAGGCCAAGGCTCCCCCTAAGGCGAGCCCCTGACGATGACGTCGATGACTCTGGCGACTTGTTGGTGTTGGTGTTGTTGTTGTTGCTGTTGTGGGAGGATAAAGCACTGGCTTCGCCTCCGATGTACTGCTTCAGGTGTACACGGCGGATAAGGGACTCTATCTTGTTCTTTAACTCGTAACAGTCCTCGGTATCGTGGACCATGCCACAGTGAAACTTGCAGTACTTCTTAGGGTTCCCCCTCTTGGGGCTTCTCTTCATCTTTTCTGGCCACTTTACAAACTTCTCCTCGCCTATTTGCATCAGGATTTGGGTCCAGGTGAAGTTGAGTGGCGTATATTGGTTGTAGGCCATGGCTGAGGCTGACGACTTCCTGTTATCTATGCTGCCATCAGCACGGCGATCCTCGTTCTTCCTTTTCTTTCCAGAGGGCCCACCGTTATGTTCGATTTCCTTGTCCTGATGGTCCCTGGCAGAAGCCTCCTCGGCCACAATATACTTTTGGGCCTTTTTCAGGAATTCTAGCTTCGTCTTCGGTGTGGTCTTGACGACCGAACACTTGAGGGCAGAGCTAGCTCAGAGTCCGTTGATGGTGGCATGCATTGACACCATGGAGTCGAGGTCCCTGACCTCGAGCTCTTCTTTATTAAAGCGGTCGATGTAAGGCAGCAGGCTTTCGCCTGGCTTATGTTTGATGGACATGAGTGAGCCGACGCTCTTTTGGCATTGCCTGCTGAGAAACATATTCGCGAATTACTCCCAAGAACTAATCGACCTCGGGGGAGGCTGGAGAACCAGCACCGTGTTGCCCCTTGAAGGTGGCTTGGAAAGTGTTGCACGTCAAGGCATCGGAATACCCATAGAGTATCATGAGCGCTCAGAAACTTTCCAGGTGGTCATCCGGGTCTGAGGAGCCATTGTACATTTCCAAAGTAGGAGCCTTGAAGTGTGGGGGGAGAGGCTCCGAAATGATTTTCGGGATGAATGTGTCCATGCGGCCAGCGGAGTTGCTGTGACTGGTTGAGGCGTCGGCTTGGCTCCCCTTAACCTAGTGGAGCTCGCCCTTGACGGCCCCGATCTTCAGCTCACAACTTGACAAGCCTTGGGTCAGCATGGGCATGGGCCCCACTTCTATCTTCACGAACTCGATGGGTGTCAGCTCGGACTCCCGAGTACTCCGAGACTAGGTCGCGTGCTCCTCTACGGGCACGACAATCATTTAGTACATCCTGGAGATTCGAGATGGGAGGTGGAGTGGCATGGCATCAGCTCTCACCTTGGGAGCAAATTCCAAGGCGATCGAGATGCCCGCCATCATCCCGAGGGACCTCCCTTCGACAGTGGTGGTGTTACTCCGAAGGCTGGTGACTGTCTTTAGATTGAGCGGACACATTTTCCTTTTGGCTAGGAGGACAGATGTTCCTTTGTGGTGAATTGGGGGGATGGTTGTTGCTCGACTCCGATGGCTCGGCCAATGAATTGTTGCCCTAGCTGAGGACTGGTGGCTCGACATGCTTGTGTCGACCCTGATCCTCTGACACCCCAGCGGGGTGGTCGCCTCGAGAGGGACCTCCTGCTCGGGGGTAGACTTCTTCCATACGTTGAGTAAGGCGGTCTAAACGATCGAGGACCTTCTGAAATTGTTCATAGGTGACCAGGTTTTGATTATTCCTAGTACTTTGCACCATTGCTTTCAAGCTTAGGAGGGCTTGGAGTAAAAGTATGTTCTTTATCCTAAAAGGGGGGGGGGTCATCTTAGCAACGTTTCCCACAAATGGCGCCAATTGTTGTCGCATGGAGTAGTCGGGGGCAACGAGGTAAATTCACTCTCCAAGTTTCGAGGATAGGTTGAAGACTTCGAGGCCTCATAAGAGGTAAGCCGAGGCGAGGTATTCCTTCCGAGGACAGTAGAAGCCGGGGATTGTATGTCATCACTCCGGTGGCGAGGTTCCTGGAGATCCGAGGTACTGCAAAATAATGAGTGTCAAAGGCTTCGGGTGGAGACGAGGTCTTGGTGATAGTCCTCGGGTGCACCGGGTCTCCAAGAGTAAATGCTAAGGAAACAAGGTAGGTGCGGGAAGTAAATAAGGGAGCTGTGTTAGAATTCATGTTCCAACCCCCATTAAGGGGGAGCTACCTCTTATTTATACTTGAGCAGTCTAGAGGTAGGTGAAGATGAACGCACCAGATGAGGACCGTACAAAGTCAGGCGGCTGGCTGTGGCGGGTATGTTTGACCATCCTGCAATTGGCTCCGTATGACGGCAACAGGGCTTCCCCCCTAGTGTGGCTGACGCTATCACCCGTTAGTGGGCTAGGCCTCCCAGCCCATAATGGGCTGGGCCTGGCTAACCCACATTATTTTCCTTATCGCTGTAGCCTATTTTTCAATTCCTATTGATCTCCTTTACTTTGTAAGCTACTCCAACGTCCCATTCAAAAGGGTGTTGGTTCAGTTCATCGCCTTTATAGTCCTTTGTGGGATTCGTACCCAGAAAAAGAGATATTATTTTTTATTTTTTCTTTTTTATTTGTCGTAAATAAGCGTTTTTCTTATTTCTGTCATGGCTCAGTGAAATAATTGATAATTTTGAAAAGTGCATTCAAATTGCTCATTTTGAAAGCACAAGTTTTGGGATTCATTTGATAAAGAAAATTAAAATAAAATTTAAGGGGAATTTGTCTATTTTTCCATGATACTTAACAGTAACTTAACGTCAGCTATTTAGATTGTCACAAAACAAAATGAAAGTTCGGATGCATTTTAAAGTTCGAGTAAGGGCACTATCGAGAATTTTCCCTATATTTAATAATTAACCCTTGTTAGAATTGAGTTCGGGTTGACCCGACCTAAGTTCCACTCCAGTAAAACAACTCGGCTTCCGCGGTTAAGCGTGTCTGATTCTGAGACCGGAGGAGGGCAGTTCAGTTGCAGAGGCAAAGTCGATTAGGTCAGTCTTCTTTAAGTCTGTAGAAGGATTAAACAAACAAGGAGGCTTCTATTAAAATTTCCTTCTTATTCCAATGTTTTAAATGAACCAACAGCCGGCAATCGATTCGGTAGAGAGAGGAATTGCGGGTTGAGGCTTTTCCACTATTTCACGTGTTTGAGTGATTAATGGATCGTGATATTTACAGTGTTGCAGACTTGCAGCAACACTGAGACTAGCATAATCAACCTTAAAGGGAAAGGAGGAGTTCACGAGCTGTAAGCTTCAAGGTGTCCCTCCCATTTCCATATCGATTCTCGAATTTCGACCACTGCGTTAGAAAAACTGGTTGGAAAATGTCAGTTCTCATTGTGACGAGCTTGGGGGATATCGTTGTGGATCTGCACACGGACCGGTGCCCCTTAACCACCAAAAGCTTTTTGAAGCTCTGCAAGTAAATAGTCCTGTCCTCTTGCGCCTTTTCTTTTGTTTTTTTCTCTTTTGCGATTTCTCCATTTTGTCTAAACGTTGATATCTAGCTACTGCTATTTGAAACTTTTTTGAGAAAATAGTTGGGTCTGGTTCAATGTTGTTGCTGAGGAAAAAGCTAGATGTTGAGGATTTTTGTTATTTACTGTTGTTTTAAGTATGTCTTAAATTTGTCTTTTAATTTAGTATCCTGATATGTAGGTCGAAGCTCATTAAAGTTAGCTTCCAGTCTTCTAAATCATGGGATTTGTATGCATTGTGATATTTTTCTATGATGAGCTGTTCTTGGACCAGGGATCTTTTTTCTCTTCACTTTAAATAATCATAACATGGCTTATTAACAAGCTAATGGCTTATGTTTGTTTTGGGGAGGGTTGGGGCATTTGTTAAATCTATTGAAGCGTTTTTTTGGTTAAGCAATCTGTGCAAAGTATGCATTTAATAATAATTTGACACTTCGGTTGGATGAGAAGTATTTGGGGGTCGAGGAATAAGGATTGGGTTTTCACCCTTTCTGTTGGCACTTTGATAGTTTGGGAGCGAGTCAGGTAGAGTTTTTTGAGGAAAAGAGGGTATTTTTATGTTGACATTGAAATTTAGAGTAAAAAATGATGGTTTTGAATGGTGGCTGACTAATGTTTATGGCCCTACATCTTATAGAGAGAGAGAGGGAAGGATAGTAGGAGGAACTTTATGGTGTAAGTATACTATGTGAGGGTGCATGATGTCTAGCTGGGGATTTCAATATGATATGCTTTTGTTCTGAAAAGGATCGGGAACTTCCGAAGTTACTAGAAGTATGAAAAATTTCAATGATTTCATTTTGGATAGCTTGCTAAGGGATCTTCCCTTGCAAAATTCACAATGTACTTGGCCCAATATGCAAGCAGACATTATATGTTGTAAGCTGGATAGGTTCCTAGTCAC
>NW_010729159.1:1217659-1240448 GCF_000365185.1 Nelumbo nucifera
GGTCTCTGTTTACTTTTCAACCTTAAAATCCCTGTGGCATGAAATTGACCATCTTGAAACAATTGAGTGGGAGAGTCAGAAAGATGCACAAACATCATATAGACAGCAGGTTGAAACTAACGGAGTTTTTTAGTTCCTAGCTGGTTTGAACTCTAAATATGACATGGTGAGACAATAGTTGTTGACAAGAGATAGTGTGACTTTATCATCACAAGCCTATTCCCTAGTGCATGGTGAAGAAACTAGGAGAAAGGTTATGTTGTAGCAACAACCCTCTGAATCAGCCTTGGTAGCAGTTAGACTTAAATCTGGGGGGGATAAGGAGAAGAAGGAAGCTAAGAAGGACTTAGTATGTGAACACTGCAAGAAACCTAAACATACTAAGGACACCTGTTGGAAGTTGCACCCTCATCTAGTTCCAACAAAGCTCAGAAATAAGAAAGGGAATGCTAATATGGTTGTCAACACTGATAATACAATTTCATCAGGCACAAGAAGCACTCTTGTAGATACCCTAGCTGTAGTCCGAGTTGCTTTGACTCAGCTAGAAAATGAATTTAGTAATTCAGCTCATTCTACCTCAGCTCAACAACCTACTTCAGCCCTTGCTCATACAGGTAGAAGAGCTACTGCTTGTCATACTTCTGCCCCAGGTAATACTAGACCTTCCTGGGTAATAGATTCAGGTGTTTCAGATCATATGACCAGCATATCTACTCTATTTAGCACCTATTGTTTATCCTCTGGGAGAGTCAAAGTTTTTATTGCTGATGGCTCTCTTGTACCAATTTCTGGCAAGGGAGACATCAGATTATCAGATACCATCACCCTATCCTCAGCTTTGCATGTTCCAAACTTAGTGCTAACTTACTTTCAGTTAGTAGTATTACTAAAAATCAAAACTGTTCGGTAACTTTTTACCCTAATCAGTGTATTTTGCAGGATATGGAAACGAAGAAGGTGATTGGGATTGGCCATGAGATGAATGGAGTCTACCTGCTGGAACTTTCACAGGGGGAGCAAAGTGAAGCAGGGAAATTGTTTGTTTCTTGGTCTTGTAGTAAGATTATGCTTTGGCGCAACCGCTTAGGTCATTTATCTTTTGGGTGTTTAATGAGTTTTTTTCCAAACTTGTTTGAGTCAGTAGAAGTGTCTGGGTTTAAATGTGAAAGTTGTGAACTTGCAAAACATAGTAGATCATCTTATCCTATAAGTAATAAAAGAAGCAACCTTCCTTTTGAGGTTGTGCATACCGATGTTTGGGGGCCCTACCATACTCCCACCATGGGGGGTGGGTACAAAAATTTCTTATTATTTGTTGATGACTATACCCATTTTTCATGGGTCTATCTTATGCACTCTCGAGATGAGGTCCCCTCTCTGACCCAAGCTTTCCATCAGATGATCCTAATTCAATTTGAAACCAAGATCAAGATTCTTAGATCTGATAATGCCAAGGAATACTTTGCAAAACCCTTGGCATCCTATCTCCTTGATCATGGGATCATTCATCAGAGCACCTGTCCTCACACACCTTAGCAAAACGGGGTTGCTGAGAGAAAAAAACAGACATATTTTAGAGGTAGCCATAAGCATCATGCTCAACTCCAATGTTCCCATACGCTTTTGGGGAGATGCAATCTGTACAACCATATACCTCATTAACAGGGTTCCTTCAAGGGTCCTAAGCATGCAAACCCCGTTCAGTCTTCTATATCCAGATAAGGACTATTCCCCTCAAAACTTTTGGGTGTACTTGTTTTGTTCAAATTCTTGGACCTCCTCGCTCCAAGTTTGATCCCAAAGCCACTAAGTGTATTTTCCTTGTGTATGCACAAAATCAAAAGGGATATTGCTGTTATGAGCTAGTTTTAGCGAAGCGCTTTGTGTCCATGGATGTCACCTTCTTTGAGTATATGCCCTACTATCATAAGGCTTCTCCTTAGTGGAGAATAGTGAGGAAGGGATTTCAGTTTCAGCTCCAAGAGTTCCTTTACTTGTTCCGGTTACTGAGGGGGGGAGTTGCGAAGAAGGTTGTCAAAAATGTAGGGAGTTGAGAGTGTATCACAGAAAGTGGTGGAGGCAGGTTGATTCTTGTACTCAACAGCAATCCAAGCCAGTCCCAACATCTTCTATAGCTCCAGATCCAGACACTACTACTGCTCCCACTGTTGATCCCACTGTTACAGAGGTTCAACCTTCACCAACAGATGACCTTGATCTTCCAATTGCTATTCGTAAAGGGAAGCGCCGTTGCACCTCATCCATTGCCCATTACATCTCCAAGTTCCTTTCCTATAATTGTCTCTCGGAATCCTACAGATCTTACTTGGCATCTATTTCTTCTATTCCTATACCCAGAAAAGTGCAATAAGCTCTTTTGATACCTGAATGGAAGGAAGCAATGCAAGTAGAGATGGATGCTCTTGTTAAGAACAACACATGGGAACTAGTTAACCAACCTGAAGGGAAGAAACCTGTTGGATGCAGATGGGTGTTTACTGTGAAGTATAATGCTTATGATACTGTAGAGAGGTATAAGGCCAGATTGGTTGCAAAGGGATTCACACAAAATTATGGCATAGACTATACAAAAACCTTTGCACCTGTTGCAAAAATGAACACTATTAGTGTTCTTCTATCCATTGCTGCAAACTTCTCATGGCCACTATTTCAGCTGGATGTTAAGAATGCCGTCCACAATGGAGACTTGCAAGAGGAAGTATACATGAAGTTACCCCCTGGTTTTTATAGTACAGAAGTAGGAAAGAAAGTTTGCCATTTGAAGAAGGCCTTGTACGGGCTGAAACAATCCCCGAGAGCTTGGTTTGATAGGTTTAGACTGGCTTTGGACAAATTCGGATACATACAGGCTCAGTCAGATCACACCCTCTTCTTTAAGAAGACAGATCATTCCCCGACTCTACTTGCATTCTATGTAGATGACATTATGATAACAGGAAGTGACACTAGTGAAATTGAAACCCTCAAACAACACCTTCACAAGGAATTTGAAGTGAAAGACCTAGGAAAGTTACACTATTTCCTAGGAATTGAGGTAGCTCGATCTAAGCATGGCATTAAATCTCCCAAAGGAAGTATGTTTTGGACTTATTGTAAGAAACTGGCAAGTTAGGAGTGAAACCTGTTGATACTCCCATTGAGCCTAACCATAAGATAAGTGCAGAAAGTGGAGAACTCCTTAAGGACAGGGCTATGTACCTGTAAGTAAACCCTATTCGATTCTAGGTTGAAGTAGAGAAGAAGAAAGGAAAGAGAAAGAAGAAGAAGAAGAAGAGAAGAGGTCGACCAGACTAGAAGAGAGGAAAAATCACCTCTCTCTAGCTGACCCATTTGTATTTATTCCAAATAATAGAGTTACAAGAAAGACCATATTGTCCCTCATAAGAGATGGGACACATAACTTAAACTTAGATAAAATAGACCTTTCAATCTCAAACAGATAAACCAAAATGACCAAAATACCCCTGATTCGAGTATTCTAACACTCCCCCTCAAGCTGGAGAGTATGTCATATAGTCCCAGCTTGTTACAAATATAATCTACTTTGCCCTGAGACAATCCCTTTGTAAAGAGATCTGCCCACTGATTTCCTGAGCTCACATGAGATGTGGTTATCACTCCACTTATCACTTTCTCTCTTACGAAGTGACAATGAACCTCAATATGCTTAGTTCTCTCATGGAAGACTGTGTTGGAAGAGATGTGAACAGCAACTTGGTTATCACAAAATAGTTTCATGGGCTTATCAACTGAGAATCCCATCTCTTGTAGCAAGTTCTTCAACCATACTAGTTTACATGTGGTATGAGCCATAGCCCTGTATTCAACTTCTGCACTACTCCTTGCCACCACTGTTTGTTTCTTGCTCTTCCAAGTTACAAGATTGCCACCAAGGAAGGTACAATACCTTGTACTTGATCTCCTGTCTGATATAGAACTAGCCCAATCAGCATTTGTGTACCCTACTATCTCAAGGGTCCCTCCACTTCGGTATAGCAAACCACGACCTGGCCTTCAATCGTACATACCAACTAATGAAATCAACACCCAAACTGAACCAATCTTAGCCACAGGAGAAAATGTCTCCATATAGTCCACACCATACAACTGAGAATAGCCCTTGGCCACTAACCTGGCCTTCAATCGCTCCACACTGCCATCAGGAAGATACTTCACTGTGTAGACCCACTTACACCCAACAGCATGCTTACCGGGAGGAAGAGCAGTGAGTTCCCACGTGTGATTGTGTTGTAGAGCAGAGAGTTCCTCTTCCATGGCTTGCCACCACCCTGGGGAGGTAAGGGCTTCCTAGACAGTCTTGGGAATGGAAACATATGAGAGTAATGATATAAAGTTGCGATGAGAAGCAGAAAGGTAAGTAGTTGAAACATAGTTGGAAATAGGATGAGAAGTACAAGTACGTTTACCTTTCCGCAGAGCAATAGGAAGATCAAGATCTAAGGGAGAAGAAGTAGTAGTAGGAGCTGTCGACGAGGGCTGAATTGGAGGAGGGTCCGATGCACTTCTGCGGGTATACACTTGTGTGATTGGCGGCCTCTTAGTAGTAACTAGCATGGGATGTGAATCTGCAGCAGGAATAGGAGCCACGGGAAGGGGATCTGCAACAGGGACGGGAAGAGGAACTACGGAGGAAGGAGAAGAACCCACAACATCTGAGAAAAACGGGATTGATTCAAAGAAGGTGACATCAGAGCACACAAATGACTTATGGAATTTAGGGTTATAGCACTTATACCCTTTCTAAGTCCTCGAGTAGCCAAGGAAGATACACTTAGTGGCTCGTGCATCTAACTTGTCTAAACCATGCCCCAAGTGTTGAACAAAACAAACACAGCTAAAGACTCTTGGGCTGAGAGGAAATGGAGACAAGGTGGGAAAACATCATAGAGTCTCATTTAGTCCAAGAGTTGATAGTCGTGTCTCAAGTCCTTTTTCTTTAGTTCATTCTGATGTATGGGGTCCAATCAAAGTGATGTCATACAATGGAGTCCTTTTTCTTTAGTTCATTCTGATGTATGGGGTCCAATCAAAGTGATGTCATACAATGGCTATAAGTATTTTGTAATTTTTGTTGATGACTTTTCAAGGATGACATGGATTTATCTTATGAAAGACCGTAGTGAATTGTTCTCTATTTTTCAAAAATTTTATGCTGAAATACGYACYCAATTTGGTGTTCATATTAAAATTCTTCGCTCCGATAATGCCAAAGAGTACAACTCATCACCATTTCAGCAATACCTAGAGCACCATGGGATAATTCATCAAACTTCTTGTGCCTACACCCCACAACAGAACGGTGTAGCTGAACGGAAAAATCGACATCTCCTTGAAACTGCTCGGTCCTTGATAATCAAACAGAGAAGAGTTCGGCCAGACTAGAAGAGAGGAAAAATCACCTCTCCCTAGCCAATCCACTTGTATTTATTCCAAATAATAGAGTTACAAGAAACACCATATTGTCCCTTATAAGAGATGGGACACATAACTTAAACTTAGATAAAATAGACCTTTCACTCTCAAACAGATAAACCAAAATGACCAAAATACCCCTGGTTCGAGTATTCTAACAGTACCAAAGGGTGGTTGGTAAACTTTTTTATCTCTGTCTAATCTGACCAGATATTTCTTATGCTGTCAGTGTTGTCAATCAATACATGCATTCTCCTAGGATCACCCATCTCCTTGTAGTAGAAAGGATCATTGCGTACTTGAAGAGATGTCCAGGGAGAGGTATACTCTTCAAGAATAATGGTCATATGAAAATAGAAGTGTATACAGATGCAGATTGGGCTGGATGTGTTGATGATAGGAGGTCCACCTTTGGATATTGTGCATTTGTGGGGGGAAATCTTGTTTCCTGGAGAAGCAAGAAACAAAATGTTGTTGCTCGCTCTAGTGCAGAAGCGGAATACAGATCCATGGCGAATGGTGTTGCAGAAGTGTTATGGCTGAGATCCTTGCTTAATGAGATGTAGGTTCATTATGAGAAGCCTCTAATGCTGTATTGTGATAATCAAGCTGCAATTAATATTGCCCACAACCCAATGCAGCACGACAGGACTAAGCATATTGAGGTTGACAGACATTTTATCCGAGAGTGAGTCGCATCTCAAGAAGTATGCCTTCCTTACATTGCCTCAGACATGTGGTTAGCTGATCTCTTCACCAAACTAGTCACAAAAGGCAAATTGGAGACAGATCTACGCAAGTTGGGCATGACAAATATCTACTCCCAACTTGAGGGGGAGTGAAGAAATAGTTGGTTAGCCACAAGTGTGGGGTTCCATACCCACACTCAGGCTCTAGTGTGTGTGGTTTCATACCCACACCTAGTTGTTTCTAATTTCTTTTATTAGTAGTTTCTAATTTCTTTTTAGTAGTTCTAATTTCTTTAGTTTCTAATTTCTGTTAAGTTGGGCTCGCTGGCCTTATTGTTTCTAATTTTTGTTTATTTCCTATTCTTGTAAGGATCCTAAAATCTATAAATAAAGGAGTGTATGGGGCAGCAGATCATTCACCACCGAACCCCTTCTTTCTTTTCTCATCTCTTCAATCTTTTTCTCTCTCTCTCTCTCTCTTTTCTTCTCATCAAACCTGTAATACCGTAAAAAGTTCTTCTTCTTCTTCTTCTTTCAAGTATTAATTAAGAAACAAGATGTAAAGACTGCATCACTCCAATAAATTTTAGGAATAGACATCTGAAAGAAGAGAGCACAAGCCATATCTAGTAAATGTCTATTCTTCCATTCAGCAACACCGCTGTGTGTGCGGGAACAAGAAGACTGGCCTTCAAAATATTCTTTTGCATTAAATAGCAAATTTCTGGGGTGCTTACTGTTTTTTTTTTGGTTGTTACAAGGGTAGCCAAGGCAGCTCACTACTGTAAATTTTTCTTTCTATCTCAATAAAAGCTTTTTCTGTTTACTGATCAAAAAAATAAAAAAATCTTTTGCATTGTCTGAATGAAAAACTTTAATGGAATCACCAAATTGATTTCGAATTTCAGCATGAAAAGAATAGAAAATATGAGGCAATTCAGAATGAGTTTTCATTAAATAAATCTAGGTCATCCTTGAAAAATCAACAATTAACACTACAAAATATTTGAACCCATTATACGACTCGACTATATTAGGACCCCAAACATTAGAATGTGTTAACTCAAAAGGACTGGACACTCTAGCATCATCTCTTGGGACAAAGGACACACGATGATGCATACTAAATTGACACGACTCTCACTATAACTGAGAAATTTACTTAACAATTGGACCACCTTCTTGAGCAATGGAAGAATGTAATGCCACCACAATGGAGATGGGAAGAATGTAATGCAATCTGTGAGCCACTACTATCCGATACTAAAGTCGTCCAGCTTCATGCCCACCACCAATTTTCCTCCCTATCTTGAGGTTCTGAAACATACAATGAGAAGCGAAAATGGAAATGTAACAATTCAATGCCTTGGTTAGTTTACTTACATACGTAAAGCTAAAAGGAAACTTAGGGACATAAGGAATACCTGATTTGGCAAGGGGTCAAGAGATGACAGATGAAGCTTTTCGTACTCTCATGTGATAGATACTAACTCTTGTTTTTTTTTGATGAATAAAGATAGTTTTATTACTTCAAAAGATAATGGAGATCTCATACAACAGCCCGTGGAGAGGCACGAGCTGCAGCCTCTCTTAACTGATTACAAAGAAACTTAAAAGGAAAAGGGAAAGATGAACATTACAGCTGAGACAAAACAAAACTTCCCTATTTGTCCCTTGTTTAGCTAAGCCATCTGCTAAAGCATTTGCTGATCTCCCCTCAGAACCCTCCCATTCCAGAGTGCCCTGGATTGCCCTGACTACTTCCATCAAAATTCAGTTTCATTGAACCTTCAGGCGGTGGAGTCCATTTTGTAGATGCCGTAGTCTTCCTAGAAGAGCACCTTGCCACTGCTAACCAATTTCTCCATAAGTCTAAAAAGGAAAAGTGATGGAAAAGTTCCATAGTCTTTAGGCTTTATCACACACTCCTTCAAATCTTGGCTGCTCCTCTCCTTGTCTTGAAAGATTCTAGCATTCCTTTCTTCCCATATTGTCCATAGCAAGGATGCTCTAGCACATCTCCACATAATTCTCCCTCTTTCTTTGGTTCAGCTGAAGGTAGAAGGGTTGAAGATCATGCACACTTCTGTTGGCATGTTCCCCCTGCACCCAAACAACGAAAAAAGCCAATCCCACAATTCTGTAAAGAAAGGACAAGAAGTAGTAGGTGATAACATCCTCTTTGTGAGCTACACAGAGAGTACACCGGTTGGGTGAAATACAAAGGAAAGGTCTTCTCTTTTGTAGATTATCTAAAGTGTTCACTTTCCCATGGTACACTTCCCAACAAAAAAGCCATTATCTTTGGGGGAACTGGCCTACACCAAATTTCCTTTGAAGGGAAAACCTATTGAGAGGGAAACTGACAAAGGGACTTAAAAAAGAAGCACAAGAAAAAGTCCTTTTGGGCTGGGGAACCCAAATCCTATTGTCTGGCTTAGACAGTTCCAAACAGATTTGATTCAAAAGATAGATCAGATTAGATAAGGAATTAATTTCCTCATCCCTTAGCCCCCTACGAAAGCCAAAGTCCCAATTTGGAGCCAAAGGGGTACTCTCAATTGTGATAAAGTTTGAAATGACCTCATTTTTATACAAAGACATTGAGATAAGTGAAGGGAAAAGGTCCTTTAAAGGAATATTACCGACCCAATTTCCTGCCAAAACTGGACACTGTTCCTAGAGCAAACATCATACTTGACAAACCTGAGAAATTGAGGAAGAGCACTGTGAATGGCTTTCCAAGGTGTTGTAAAAGTAGCCTGCCTTGATACACCAACATCCCACCCATTCTTTTTTCTTTGATCAATAACCAGAATTTTATTAAATAAGATATAAAAGTGAATACAGCATCCAAGGGAAGGGGTAAACTTTCTTAACCCTCCCCAAGGTCAGAAAAGTACAAACTGGAAGGAAGTCCTTCACTACTCCATTCACCAATTTTGAGTAATGACAGGTACTAATACACCCAAGTATCCAGCTACACCACCCCTACCCAAACCCACACTTCCTCAACACCTCTAAAAGAAACTACTAATCCACCAAATCGTAGGCTTTCTCAAGATCCAATTTACAAACAAAGCCTTTTTTTCCAGACCTTTTCATCTCCTCCACACATTCATTGGCAATCAAGATTTGATCAGTTATTTGTGGCCCGTGAATAAAAGCCCCTTGGGCTTGACTAATACTAGAGGGGAGAATTTCTTTAATCCTTGGGGAGAGCACTTTAGCCAATACTTTGTAAATGCTCGTCACCAAACTAATCAACCTAAAATCTTTTAGGTGGCTAGCATAAGGCTTCTTTGGGATTAGAGCCAAAAAAGCCACATTAACCCCACGGCTTACTGTGTGCATTTCTTCAAATTCCTTAAAAAACATCACACAAATCATCTTTAATTATCTCCCAACAATCTTGATAGAAAGCCATTGTGAAGTCATCAGGGGCCGGAGCCTTATCTCTATTCATTAAAAACACTGCTTGTTTAATTTCTTCTTCCTCAAAATTCCTTTCTAACCACATAGCCCTTTCCTCGATCACCCTTGGCCAAAATCCACCCCTTCCATCACTAATCTCTCAATCAAGGGTTTTCTAAATATGGATTTGAATTGGTCCACGAACTTCCTGGCTATCTCATCCTGATTGGTAATCACCTCCTCTCCTATCTCTAGATTGGTCACAAAATTCTTCCTCCTCCTCCCATTTGCTAAATCATGAAAGAATCTAGTATTGCCGTTGCCTTCTTTAATCCACTTGTGCCTTGATTTCTGCCTCCAACTAATTTCCTCTCTCAAAAGCACCTCTTCTAGGTGCTTCTTCAGCTGTCTTCTCAATTCTCTTTCACCTTCATTCAAAATATTTTGAGATTCTTTTTCATTCAACTCTTCAATCCGAGAGAGTAATTTTGTTCCTCGATTTTCCCAAAATGATCCTTATTCCACTCTTTTATTTTGCATTTGAGTCTGCAATTTCTTATGGATTTTTATGCCCTTCCACTTTACTCCGCTTAACTCCTCATCCCATCATTGCTTCATTTTATTCACAAAATCCCGGTGTGTTAGCCACATGTTTTCAAATCCCATCATTGACAAATAACTCCACCCCTATTTTGATGGAACTGTGATTGGAAGTGACCCTAGGCAAGGCTCTAGAAACCAAATCTCCCCAATGATTCTCCTAGTCTAAGTTAAAAAGGAATCTATCCAATTTCGAGCAGAGGGGATTTTCACGTAGGTTGGACCAGGTGAATCTAGAGTTCAAAAGTGGCAGATGTATCATCACCAGTAGAATCCTCTCTGACAGATGCATGATTGGCCCATTATAGAGGGAGGGCCATTATAAATCATAACAATAAGCAACTGTACATCCCTCTCGTCCACATGAGATTAATACTAATATGTAGCTCCATACTGTTCCACAGCCAAGTCATGATCAGGGCATTCTCCTGTACTCACTCACCATATCCGGAAGTAGAAGTACTAGATCGCAGGTTTATCTTCTTCAATATACTTTGCTTCTCTTTTGCTAGTAAGAAAAACTTCAAAAACATAGCCCAGGGAATGTAATTCTCACCTTTCAACTTAACTGAAATCATTTCCATTGTCATAAAATCGTTTTGCAACACAACCATAGGCTTTCCACTTTCTGAGGATGTCATCGTCCCGAATACAGCAGGGATTAGTCTCAAAATCGATCCCAAAAAGCCACCAACAGAGTTCAGCCTCTACACTAAACCTAGGGGCACAAATCAAAAGACCCAGTGACACTTGTACATGTTCCACTCCACACCAAACAAGTTCTCATTCAACTGTGAACCACAATACTCATTGTCATCCTCCTCTTTGAACTGTCAAGTAGAGGAGATTTAAAACACCACCAAACTGACTTGCTTCAACTGGGTTTGAGGCATTTAAGCATCTCTATCTAAGGCCGGTCAGTCCACTTGAGTCCCTTTTTGAAGACCGATTAAGGGCAGGGAATAAGAGAAGAGAATTCTCTGTTCATAGCATCCAAGAACAAGTGCCTCCAGTTTTTTCTATTATGCCTTGATACCATGTTTTGATTAAGAAAACAGAGCAATAACAAGTTGAAAATAAATCCAATAACTGTCCAGAAGATCTTAGGATGAGAGAGTGAGATGAAGGCTGAACAGCTGAGACTGAGAGGTTAGTCCAACCTCTAACTGCTGCCCAATTTTATTCATTCAATAATAAATAAGCAAATTACAACTTCATCCCTTGTTAGAAATAGAAGTAGACAAGGCAAGGTAAATGAGAAATATACCCATCTACCATAACTAATAAAGTATAAAGGAAACTCTACCAAGAACAGAGGATGAGCTGGATGATGAATTACTACTCTAGGGGTCTTTTCCAGTCAAGCTTTCAGCTGATCCCTGCGGCATCTTTTCAAAATGTGGAGAGTTGTTGAATGGTGGGGATGGGCAGCTGGATGCATTTTTTTTCTTTTTATAGCATTTGGGATTGGGGGAACTTGATCAATTCAAAACTGATCAGGCTTTTAGGGAAGCAGAGGCTGAGGAGTGTCATATGTATTGGAGAATGCTGGGAGGGGTGATCTATTTATAACCCTGGAAGAAGAGCTTTAGGATTCAATGCATTTTCTTTTTAGATTGGTAGTGTTGTCCACATTCATGATTGTCGTCATCATTTTCATATAAGCCTTGTCCGAACTATATCGGGTCATCTACATGGGTCCTGTTTTGCCATTACATTCTGTCAACTTTATTGATTATGAAGTTAAATAAATGCTATTTACGAAGGTGATTACCCCTCAATTTAGGCTGGCCGCTGTCACCAACCCTTCCTTTTAGAGTCTACATTACAAGGTTATCCCCCAGAAAAGTTGTTCTCTGTTAACACCTTAACTTTGCCAAGGAGTCAGTCATTGTGTATGCTGATCTGCACAGCCAGATGAAAGTAACAAGGATTTTGCTTGTAAGTGTTTGGTTTCACTCATGGCGTGCTGGTGATGCCATGTTCCTTTCTGTCATTTTTTAGCCACCACACTACCACTTTTGAGTCTCTTTCTACTATTAAATTCCTCATTTTCAGCATCTTACCCATTCTTAAGCCTTGCAACACAGCCATCAATTCATTTCTTGTAGAGTAACCAGTGCATACAGTGCCTGAGAAGAGAGCTATTAATTTACTTGCAATGGTTTCTAAAAACTCGTATGCCTTAGTTGCCTGGGCTCCCTATACTACAGCCATTAAAGTTAAGCATGACTTGGTTCAAGGCTGATGGGATCCATTCGATGAAAATATTGGGTCTTGAGCTTTAATGAATGAGCTACAAACTGTGATCCGCAAATAATATCCTCCTTGGAAAAAGGTGCAAATATATCCAGTCTTGATCCAATGCACCACTTTAATCGATATGTTCTTAATGAGTACCTCTTTAGCTAATTCAATACATTCTTTAAGAGTCCATTGGTAGAACCAGTATTGTTGGAGTATTGACTAGCTGACTACTGGATACCTATTTAAGGGTGACATATTATGTTGAATACTTCAATTTGTTTTTTTGAATACTGTAATGTAAAATACTTCAATTTTTACTTTAAATTCCATATCTGATACTGTGTCCATCAGTGTCCTTGCCATATGTGGGTAACATTGCTAATGATTCTATCGCTAATTGATGTGGTGATTTTGGCAACTTAGCATCAACTTGGTGAATTGAGAAAGTTATGGTCAGCTTAGCATAAACTAGCAAAGCTACCTACCCCAAAGATGTACATTCGATTCCCTAGGAATCTCCCCCAGAACATTTGATGTCTATTTCCCCTTGCCTAGTTAAGGCATCAGCCAAGCTGTTTGCTCTCCTAGGCACCTATTTCCAAGCTGTTTATTGCTTATATGATTATGGTAAGATATTTTTTGGTAATAAAATGCCCGGAGGCAATTTATGCAAACATCAATATTGGAATATGTACACTTATTCTTACAGATGATTTTGGCAATATACTCCAGAATGGAAGTAAGCCAAATTCTGGATTCTTTACACTCAACAGACCATTTAGCAAGAAAGTGGGTATTGTAGTTGTTCTCCTTATGGGTAATATTTTGATTTTTCATTTAGGAGTTGTTGTTGATCAGCTTTTGAGTTAAAATAGGAGTATCTAAAGGTTGATCCAAGTCCTTATGTTGAGTTTATAAGTAGATTCATAGCAATTGGAAATTTTGATAGTTGATTGATGAATAAAAGCATAGTGTACTATGATTGTGGTAGCTTGTTTCAGGTATTTCTTCTCTTTGATATTCTTTACCTTTTTTTTCTTTCTTTATTAGTTTCCATGGATGCAGTTACTATTTCTTCTTGTTTTTTATCCTGATTCCTTATTTGCTGAAATCTTCTCAACAACACTCTCATATGGTCTAGGGAACTATATCATTATCACACTGTAAGATAGTAATACACTTTGACAGGTGCCAACTATGTATTATCTAATTATAGCAGAAAAGCTCTCCGGACTGCAGTAGCCTTTAGGCACAAGTGGTGAACTACTAATTAGTGAAAAAAATAGAAGTAGGAAAATATACCTCTACTATAACTGTCATCTCTGTTTGAATAATAGAAATAAGGTTGCGTTTTTCAAGTTTTAAAACGAAATAATAGAATGAAAAGCTAGAGCTGTTGCTACCATTATATAACCCCCCAAAATGAAATTCCTATCTGTATCTAGGCTCCAACTACTCTAACTCTTCTATTCAAACTTGAACTCTTTGAACTCTTTTCACTTAGACTCTTCTATAACTCCCTAAATACTTAACTAGATTGGCTCACACTTGAACTATAGACATTCTTCAGTTTGGTCATCATCATCATCATCAAAGCCTTATCCCAACCTTATGGGGTTGGCTACATGAATCCTGTTTTGCCATTTCATTATGTTTAAAGCCATATCCATTGTTAAATTATTGGCACTTAAAATCATTTTTACCATTTCTAGCCATGTTCTTTTTGGTCTACCCCTAGCCCTTCTAGCCCCTTCAACTTGCAACAAATCACTTGTTTTAGCCTCTTCATCATCACTCCTCAGGTTGGTAGCACACATAATGTGGGGTTTACTGGTCAATTCTTTGACTTTGACAAATGACAATGACTTGCAGAAACTGAAAATCAGCCAACTTCAAGTCTTGGGTTGGGGGACTTTTGCATATCCAATTAAGCTGAAATTTTACAGGTTAGTAACACTGTAAGTGTACTTCCCCAATTTTCAGCCAAATTGGATAAGGATTACACTGTAAGTGTACTTCCACCTACTTTTGGTTGGTCTGTGGAACCAACCAATTGACACCTTTTCTCCAACTTTCTTTTTTGATGGATACCTTTTCTCCATTTTTTTTGATAAATGAATAAGCATTTTATTAATCCAGTAAATAAGAGTTACAGGCAACCCAAGGAGAGGCACGAGATGTGACCTCTCGTTTAAGATTGATCACAGCATTACAAAATCAGATGAGCATAATTAGAAAGTAGCCCAAAATAAAGAATCCTGAGAAACCCTTTGTTTAGCAAGTGAATCATCCATCAAATTTGCTGATCTGCCTATCCATTGGATTCTAACTGTCATGTTTCTTGTTAGCCATTTGACTTTTTTGAGGAGATTTCTACAGCCCCAAATCATAGAGTCCGGATTCAGCAACCATCCCACCACCACCTAAGTGTCCTCTTCAATAAGCAAATGCTCTATCCCTAGCTGGTTTGCGAGCTGGATTCCTTGTACAGCAGCAAGCAATTCAGCCCTTGTGGAATCTACCATACCAACAGGACCTGAATATAAGGATATGATAATTCTATCTTTATTTCTCAAAACTCCTCCTATACCCAAGGGTACAGGGTTACCTCTGCTACTCCCATCAAAATTCAGCTTAAAAAACTCCTCCCCAGGTGGCATCCATTGTACCAAACATCAATTCTTCCTAGTATAAGTATTAGCCACTGCTAACCAATTCGTCCAAAGGTCATCAAAGGAATATCTATCAAGCAGGTTTAAAGTTTTCAGCCACTGAATTGCCCTTGTTAAAATACGGTCCTTAATGTCTGATAAGCTTCTTTCCTTTTCAGAAAAGATTCTAGTGTTTCTTTCTTCCCAAACAGTCCAGAAGAATGCTGTTCTGATACAGATGGCAGGTTCCACACAAAGGTAGATGGACTAAGCAACAAGCTAATATCAGATGGCAGGTTCCACCTGCACTCAAACATCCCAAAAATCCAATTCCATAAAGCTGCAGCAAAGGAACAAGAGATCAGAAGGTGGTAACAGTCCTCACTCTAAGCTTTACAAAGGACACACCAATTAGGGGATAAACACCAGTTTGGTCTCTTCCTTTGCAGGTTTTCAAAGGTATTAATCTTACCATAGTAGACTTCCTAACAAAATACAGCAATCTTTGGGGGGATGGGTCTAGTCTAGACTTCTTGAACCGGGAAAGCCTGGGGTGTAGGAGAAGAGCAAAGGGATTTGAAAAAAGAGGAGCAAGTAAAAAAGCCTTTTGGGTTAGGGGTCCAAATTCTTAAATAAGAATTGGGGGGATCCAAACAAATGGACTCAAGTGATGACAGTAGATCTAAGAAACAAGCGAATTCATCATCACTTAACCCTCTTTGAAAGCCAAAATCCCAGTTCAAGGCCAATGGAGAGGCCGAGGAAGAGGTAAACATGGAAATCGACTCTTTCTTGTAACGAGAAAGAGAGTAAAGAGATGGAAACAGGTCTTTAAGGGGTTGGTTTCCCACCCAAAGGTCTTCCCAAAACAGAACATTATTTCCAGAGTAGACATCATACCTGACCAGACTGAGAAAATGGGGAAGGATCCCATGTATAGCCTTCCACGGTGTTGTGAGAGTCGCCCATCGAGATACCCCAGCATCCCATCCATTCTCCAAACAGCCATGAATTCTAGTGACCACCTTGTGCTACAAACTCTCTCTCTCTCTCTCTCTCTCTCTCTCTCTCCAAAGGCCATCTCCATAACCACTTCCCTAACAGAGCTTCATTCTTAAGAACTAAGTTACCTAGTCCTAATCCCCCTTCTTCCTTACTTTTGCTAACTATCTCCCACCTAATCAAATGATCTTTCTTGACTTCCCCTGGCTCTCCCAAAAAATCCCTCATCACCTTTTCTAGCTTCTTAGCTTCCCTTGAGGGTATCTTGAATACTAAGAAAAAATAAATTGGCAGTCTAGCAAGTGTAGCCCTAATCAAGGTCGCTCTACCCCCCTAAAGAAATGTAATTCTTCTTCCAATTCGCCAACCTCTTTTCAAACTTTTCCACAATTGGATACCAAAATCAACTTTCTTTTGGGATAGCACCTAGAGGAAGTCCCAAGTAGGTTAAAGGCCAAGTGGACATGGAACACTCTAAGCAGCCTGCAATAGCCTCTGTCTCCTCATCCTCCTAGTTAATTCCCACCACACAACTTTTATCCAGGTTGATTGACAAGTTGGAAACAGACTCAAAGGATTTTATTAGATTTTTTAAGTTTCTCTCTCTCCCTAGATCTCTCCCCTCACAGAAAATGATAATATCATATGCAAACTGAAGGTGGGTCACCGAGACATTATTTCTACCTATCCTCCAACTGCTTATTAGCTCCTCCCTATCTACTTTAGAAATCATCCTGCTAAACACATTTGCCACAAGTGTGAATAAGAAAGGTGACAGTGGATCACCTTGTATTAGCCCTCTACATGCTGGGAAAAAATCCTTAGCCCTTCCATTAACTAGAACTGAAAAATGACTAGAGGTTTTACAACCATTCATCCAACTACACCACCTATCCCCAAATCGACATCTTTTTAACACTTCTAACAAAAAATTCCAGTCCACCAGGTCATAGGCCTTCTTAATATCCAACTTAAAAACGAACCCTTGATTGCCTGATCTCCTCATCTCCTCCACACATTCATTCGCTATGGGGATCTGATCTATTATTTGTCTACCCTGTACAAAAGCTCCTTAAGCTTGAGTAACGAGAGAGGGAAGAACCTTTTTGAATCTCAATGATAGCACTTTTGAGCTTGAGTAAAGAGCGTTGAAGCGGCATCCTTTCTTCCCACACCAGTTCCGGGGAAGTGCTAGGGTTCCCGACGGTCGGAGTCCGGTGTTAGGGAGGAAGAAGAAGACGAAGAGAGGGGGAATACAAACCGTCAGATTCATATTCAAATGGACGATAGAGATGGTGTCTCGAGAAGACCAAGAGTTGGGGAGATTCAAATTTTGGAATCTTCGCAGGAGAGGGGTGTGTTGGTGGTGGACCAATTAAAAAATCTCATTAAAGAATGCATTGGGGAAATACAAAGAGGGCAGGTGGTGGAGGACAGATTGGCTGCATCAGAGGAGAGAAGACAAGTGACTATTGAAGACCCCCCAGCCCTTTCGGTCAACTTGGAGCATACCCAAACCTGAAACCCGAGTCACTCACGCTCAGTCTCCCAACTGAAGCGGGCTAATGAAGAAATTTTTTTCAGGAAGTCCAAGAGCGAACCCAAACCTCACCAGAGGAACCAAAACGTCAATGACCAAATTTTTCTTGGGCCTCAGTGGCTTAGCCAATCCCCGAGAAGATCTGGGCTTCTCTCTTTGCTGGTTGAACAAAGATCTAGCCTTCGTGCCTTCTCGTCGGAGCACTCTGAGGAAAATGCTGTGTTAGATATTTCCCCTGGTCAACAGCGGCATCAATCATCTGGGACTGTAAGATTAAATCCTAGTCAACTACCTGTTTTACATGTGGAAGCGGAGCCATTGGAGGTGCAGTCGATTATGGTGATTGACTCTTCTCAGTTGATGAGAAATGTTGCCATTCAAGAAGGGGAGATGGTGACATCTACACTGAACACAATCCATAAAGATAATTTGCAAAATATTGAAAACATCCCATCCACAGGCTTTGATGGCAAAGATGCAGTTATAGCGACACAATGAGATAAGGTTGCTTTGGCGGGTTCATCCTCCTCTTGGGTTTCCTCAAAATTATTGGGGTTGGGGAAGTTTTTGGGAGTGTCACTTGACGGGCTGGAGGAAGAAACAACGAAATTTTTGGAAGGAATCGAACACAGAATTCTTATGGAAAGGGGAAAGTTAGCCGTGAAGAAGGGAGGTAATACTTCAAGAAAGAATAGAGAAATGATGAGACTGAACTGGGGCTTAAATGACAGGGTGGGAAGTTATGAAGGGGGGGGGGGTGAGAGTCAATAAGTAGTAAGGGAAGAGGGTCGGATTCCATCTGTGAATTAATTTTTATATGGATCTGAAGATTTTATCTTGGAATGTCAGAGGGTTGGGTACGGGAAGAAGGAGATTAGTTGTGTGTGAGGTTGTCAAAAAAGCAAAAACTCATTGTTATGCTTCAGGAGACAAAGCTGGAATGTTTGGACGCTGGAATTGTGAGGAGCATTTGGGGGGAGGGCCAGGTGAGATGGAGAGCGAAAGTGGCAAGGGGTAGTGCTGGGGGTTTGATCACTCTTTGGGATCCTACTGCGTGTAGGCTAATCTCGTGCAGGGTGGGTTCCTTTTCCATCTCTATGGTTATGGAATTAGCTAATTGTAACACTTTTCAAGTTACTAATGTGTACGGTCCTATTGAAGCAAATCTCAAAACCCTTTTTCTGGAAGAACTTGAAGCAGCAAGAGGTTCTTCTTCTCTTCTATGGGTTATTGGTGGGGATTTCAACATTACTCTGTCAGTTGAAGAGAAAAATACCAGGAGCAGGAGATCAAGGGGAATGGGTCTTTTTGCTGATTTTATTAACAATTTAGAGCTCATTGACCTTCCTCTAGTGGGAGGAAGTTTTACTTGGACCAACAATCAGGATAATCCAACACTTGTCAGGCTTGATAGATTCCTGGTATCTGAAAACTAGGACGATCTCTTTTCAGAATTCAAGCAAATAATTCTGCTGAGACCCATCTCAGACCACGCTCCAATTCAGCTGATTTGTGGAAGTAGGAACAAGTTAAAAAATCCTTTCAAATTTGAGAATGCATGGTTTGAAGAGACTGATTTCTCCTTTTGGTGTGAAGTGCAGGCTGAAGGGTCCAGCTCCTTTGTTTTAGCTCATAAGCTGAGGGCAGTTAAAGAAAAGCTGAAACTTTGGAAAGTGGAAAATAATCTGAATGCAGAAACAGAGAAGAAGGCTTGTCTAGGCCTTATTTCTAATATTGATAGAGCAGAGGAAGCTGGTCCAATTTCTGAAGAGCTAAAATTGAAAAGAATTCAAGCGAAGGCAGTTTTTGACAATCTGGCAGTCAAAGAAGAATTAAAATGGAGACAGAGAGCAAAATCAGAATGGCTGAAAGCGGGAGATAGGAATACTCACTATTTTCACAAGCTGGCAAATGCAAAAAACAGACTATCCACAATCAGCAAACTTAATTGGGATGATAAGGTGGGTACCAAGGATGCAGAGATCAAGGTAATAGCTACCTCTTTTTATAAAAATCTTTATAAGGAAAACTGCAAATACAGACCTTTCCCCATAGGCCTTCCTTTTAAAAGGCTAAGTGAAGATCAAAGAATTTCTCTTGAAAAACCTTTTTCTGAGGAGGAGATTAAGATGGCAATCAGCAGCTTGGACAATGAGAAATCCCCTGGACCGGATGGCTTTTCCAACTTGTTTTATGTTAAGTATTGGGATTTTGTGAAGCAAGATATACTAAATGCCTTTCAATCATTCCATTCTAATGCCTCTCTTCAAAAGAGCCTGAATAATGTCTTTATCACTCTCATTCCTAAGATCGAAGGGGCTGTACATGTTAAAGATTTCAGACCAATTAGCCTTCTGAATAGCTTTTACAAGATTTCAGACCAATTGACTCAGTCCTTATTGCAAATGAGTTGTTGGATTCAAGGAAGAGAGAGGGGAGTCCAGGTTTGGTTTATAAACTGGATATTGAAAAAGCCTACGATCATGTTAATTGGAATTGTTTAGATAAAGTTATGGAAAAGGTGAATTTTGGGCCAAAGTGGAGAAATTGGACGAAAGTTTGTGTTTTTTCCCCCAAATTTTCTATTCTGATTAATGGTCAATCTGTGGGCTTCTTTGAGAGCTCTAGAGGGTTAAGGCAGGGAGACCCCCTTTCTCTCCTTCTCTTTATTTGTATTGCAGAGATTCTTACTGTCTTTAGTCAGAAGGTAGCAACCTCTGGTCTGTGGGAAGGGTTTGCAATTTCCCGAGGGGGTGAAAAAGTGAACATCCTTCAGTTTGCGGATGATACCTTATGCTTTATTGATGCTTCTCTTGTTCAGCTGGATAATCTGCTTGGGATCCTTAGTTGGTTTGAAGTAGTCACAGGTTTGAAAGTCAAACATAATAAAAATCAAGTCATCCCAGTGGGTAAAGTCCCTAACCTCGAAGATTGTGCTAATGTTTGGCTAGTCAGGTGGATCAGCTTCCGGTAAAGTACCTGGGCCTTCTCTTTGTATTCTGTATTCCGGCAAGGGGTGAATAGGGAGTTTGTATTTTGGGCTAGTTTTTAATTTTTTCTCTCGGTATTCTCTTTGTATTCTGTATTTGGGGAGCTAATATATTTTATCTCCCCTCTTGTATACATACTCCCTCTTTTCTCTTAATTTAATGAAGCTGGTGTTATTGATAAAAAAAAGTACCTAGGCCTTCCATTGGGGGCTAAATGTTCCTATGTTTCCATATGGGATCCAGTAATTCTAATAGTTGAAAGATTGGAAAAGAAATTGTCATCTTGGAAGGCTAAGTATCTCTCTTTTGGTGGTAGATTGATCATTCTGAAAAGTACTCTCTCTAATCTCCCTACCTACTTTCTTTCCCTTTTCCCTATCCCTAATAAAGTGGCTAGGAAAATAGAGACTCTCCAAAAAAAACTTTTTATGGAGGAGTTGGGAGGAAGAAAGGAAAATCCATCTTGTGATTTGGAACCAAATCTGCCTTCCTAAGGAACAAGGGGGTCTAGGTCTGAGAAGAATCAAGGTGACAAATTCAGCTCTGCTGTGTAAATGGATCTGGAGATTTTCCACTAAAAGGAGAGCTTGGTGGAGAAGCCTAATTGCATCTAAATTTGGGGTTGAGTGGGGTAATTGGAAAACTAACCCCCCCCCCCCCCATCTAACTGGGGTTATTCCTTATGGAAAGGTATCATGAAAGTTGCTCCCTTGTTTGATGGGGGAATCAGCCTCAAAGTCGGAAAAAAGGGGATAGATTCAAATTTTGGAAAGATCATTGGTGTTTGAATCATTCCTTGGCTGATGAATTCCCTCTTATCTCCTAGTGTGCCTCCAACCAGGATGCCTCGGTTGCTGAAACTTACTCAGTTTTGGGCAATGATGTGGTTTGGGCTCCCCAGTTCAGAAGAGGTCTTTTTGATTGGGAAATTCAAGAAGCTTCAGATCTGTTGGAGACTTTACTGGCTCAAATCATTGACCACAATCAGGATGACCAGTGGATTTGGAATTGGTCCAAAGAAGGTGTTTTTTCAGTTAAATCAATGGCTAGTAGGCTTGGTAGTAGAGTGACAGTGGGAGATTTCCCTGCTAAACAGATTTGGAGCCCAACCTACCCTTCTAAAATTAATTTTCCAGTCTGGACAATGGCATTGGACAAATATCTGTCCAGAACCAATATTGAGAGAAGAGGTTTGCAGATTCTGGATAAGTCCTGTGCCCTTTGTGATGATCATATGGAAACTACGGATCATATATGCATTCATTGCCCTTTTGCTGCTCGGGTGTGGCATCACTTCTTGAAGGTGGTGCGGATTTGTTGGGTCATGCCTAAATCAGTTAAGGAGTCACTCTGTTGCTGGAAAATCAGTAAATTGAAGAAAAGAGGGAAATTTGTCTGGACCACTATTCCGGAAGCTGTGGTTTGGGCCATTTGGTCTGAGAGAGACAGAAGAATTTTTAATCAAAAAGTGAGAGGGGCCGAGGATATATATAGTTCATCTGGCTGTTGGTAACCTGCTCTCTTGGATCTCAGTCACTTCTGAATTCAGACACTCAAATGTAACTCATCTATTGAGAAATCAGTCAATCTGGTGCTTGTAATGGGGGTCCCTTAGGCCTGTCTGTTTGTGGGCAGGTTCTGTTTTGTACTTTTATGAGTTTGTTCTAATAAATTTCTTACCTTTTAAAAAAAAAAAAAATTTTTTTTTTGAGCAAGATGGATTCTCCTGGAAGTTGGACCACGTAAAGTTGGCTTGTAGTAGAGGGAATTCCTTTAAATCACAATTATTGATAAAGTCATTGAACCTCCTCATGCTAATTGTGATAGACTGTTGGGGATTGTTAGACTCATTTAGAAACCTTATTACATTGAAGTCTCCACCCAAACACTAAGGACCTTCCCATAACCCATTAATCTCATGAAGCTCTTCCCACAATTCATCTCTCTCTATAATTATTCGGCCCATACACATTGGTTAACACCCAAGTAAAACCATCCTCCACCATCCTAAACTTTAAAGAGATAGAAAAACTGTTAGACAGTTTTGTATGCCCTTAGCTTCAATCAAGAATGATGTACTTTATGAATTTATTGTAAATGAATAAAAGTATATATTTGATTCATGTTCCCTTGGTATGTTTCTGTGTAATACCCTTAAACTGGACACTTAATGAGACTTGTGTTAGTTTAGAATGTTCA
>NW_010729159.1:1254011-1310036 GCF_000365185.1 Nelumbo nucifera
TGTGAACATTCTAAACTAACACGAGTCTCATAAGTGTCCAGTTTAAGGGTATTACACAGAAACACACCACAGGAAAATGAATCAAATATGTACTTTATTCATTTACAATAAATTCATAATGTACATCATTCTGATTGGAGCTAAGGGCATACAACTGTCTTACACAAAACTCCTCCACAAGACAAGCTCCACATAATACAAAAATGGAAACTGCTACATCATGTTTCCAAAGATGGAAAGGCAACCCAATCAGCCTGACTATTACTCTATCTTCAACGGCAAAAGGTTTTGAGTTAGAAGAAGGAAACCATTTATACAGAGCAAAGAATCCCATGTCTTCTGGGATGCTTAAAGCCTCAACTTCCTCCAAGTTTTCAAGAGGATCCAATACTGCCTTCATACTGTCAAAAGGAGTTAAAATAAAAGTCTTCCTTAATCCCAACTCACAAACCAGGATATCAGCAAACATCCTCCAATCCTTAATCAGATTCTTAACTTCAATCACTAACATTTTAGTCCAGTGATCTTTACTGAAATTTACATTCAATAAAGGATTTCTGTTGCTGTTTGCCATGGCTATGAAGCTTTGGGTAAGACTCTCACCTTCCATTGCTGATGAGTTTCCAGCAAGGAATCCATTATCTTCTTCTGCAGTTTCCTTTTCTCCATCTGTAGATTTCTTCGACCTATGAATGCAGCCAAGATCATAATCACTCCTTGCCACCCTTGACTGTTTTTCCCAGCAGGAAAGCAGACCATTTCTCTCCTTTATCAAAGAACTCTGTTAGGGAGATGAACAGCCCTTTTGCATTCTGTTTACTTTCCACTACATATCTTCTACCTGACTTTGTGTGATTTTCCTTCCAACAGCACTGTTTTCCTTTTGTTGCTGCTTCATTCAAAAAATCCTCAAACTATTCGACCATCTCCTAGCCTTCCATCAGCACTGTAGCCTTTTTCGATTCCCTTATCTTCATGCTGTAACACCCTCTGATTCTTATTTCCTCGAAGATGAAGTCTTTGGCCTCCACTTTCATGGCCTTCCTCCATCTTGTAGCATCTTCAAATCTCTGAAATCTTTCCATCCCTTCTACCTTTTCTGCAATTTTTCCATTTTAAGATTTTCTGTGCACCTTCTCATAAGCATTTGTATCACTAAAGAAGAGCCAAGTGGTCAGATATGGGATTTTCTAAAATTTTCATGTACAGAACTAAGTATCTTACAGTCAGACATCTTGATTTTTCATTTTTAATCCTCCATTTTTGGGAGGGGGAGTTTTCTGGTGTTTCTGGGTTATAGGATTTTTGAGGTGTTGGGTGGTTTATTTTGTCTTTGGTTTTTGGTTTTATTTGCTTTTTTTTTTTTGGGTGGGAGATTGTCTTCATATTTTATGGTTTTGACTCTGCCACTGTTTGTTGTCTTTTTCTCTATTTTTTTTCTTCTTTGTACTTGTACTTGTCTGGTTTCCTTCAACAGTTAATGAAACTCATTACCTACCAATTCAAATCTAGTTAATGCAACTGCAAGTGCATCTTTATCCCATTAGTTGTTCTCTTCCTGGCCAAAGTTCAGAGGGAGTACAAAAGCAAGAATAATCTGGAATTGTATCCCATTTGCTGTGTATTGGTTTATTTGGAATGAGAAAAACAGGAGACTGTTTGAAGACAAATTCAAAAATATCAAAGTGCTGGTGGCCTCAGTGAGGCAGTTTATCTTGGATTGGGTACTGCTGCTCCCTGAGTTTGATCAGATTAATAGATCAGATTTGGGGGAGAATTTTTGTAATGTACTTGAAATCCAGATTTTAACCGTCACTAGCATGTATTTGTTTGGTCTTTAGATGCTGTGTTTGTTGTTGTTGAGGTGCCATCTTGTCACCTCCTTTTTGTAACCTTTTTCCTATTAATAAAATTTTATTTCATTACTCTTCAAAAAAAGGTGCATCTTTATCCTATGTCTAAACTGATACATGAACCTGCGAGGTTCAGATTTGAAAAGCTTGACCAGCTAACTAGAGAATCAATGACCCAGAAAGTCCAGGATTTATTGCTCTCTATATACTATGTAAAGTAGTTGGAAAGACGGCTATTTTTCAAGTAAACAGTTGTGAAATCCTCCATCTCCCTTTCTTAAAGGGGAGGTAGCGTCTCGTGCCTCTCCCTGAGTTGTATTTTTTTGGTTATGATTTAACGAATCTTATTATTCAACGATCAAAAAAAAGTAAAGAGTTGTGAAAGCAGGGATAAGTATTCTTTTTTTTTTGAGAAAAAGGTAAAGTATTTAATTCATTAGTATCTTCTCTCTCTCTCTCTCCCCTCTCTCTTTGAGGCTCTATTCACTTGTATCTTTAAATTAGAAGAAAAAAGTGTCAGAGTGGGACCTGACTTGGTCAGCTTTAGTTGACATGAGATGATTCAGTTCCCACATTGTCTGATCAGTAAGACATCTCGAGGACTGAATGGAACTTGTATGTACTATCATGTTACTCCATACTGGATAATACTGAATTGCTCCAATTTTCATATCAGCCATATAGTGTTGGAAGTTACTATGGATTATACTTGTATGTTAACAAATTTTTTCCTTCATTGTAAGATGACTTGTTGATGTTTCTTCTTCCACAACAATTTTACTAGATTGATGATGAGGTGCGGCTTGAAGATGATTGGATTCCTTTGGATGAACAATTGGGCCCGGCAGAGCTTGAAGAGGTTTTGCGTTTGAAGGAAGCACATTCTAGTGCAGTTGTTCTCGAGACTGTAAGTGTTGGATATATCTGTTTTGGCTCTGGTGTTTCCATGTCAATGTTTTTATTCATAGTACCAACTTGTTGGTTTTGATTTGTTTATCCCAAAGATTGGAGATATACCTGATGCTGAGATAAAGCCTCCAGATAATGTATTGTTCGTTTGCAAGCTCAATCCAGTTACTGAAGTGAGTGTTTCTTCTCTGTTGAATAGTTTAGTTGCTGTCTGATAACTTCTGAAGTAGGCACTGAATGTGGAATCTTGAAAGGGTTCTAATGCAGTGGTGTTATTAGTAAAACAATCACTCCAATGCCCCAACTCTATATCCCTTCCTTTGAAGATATATTTTGATCTTGTTTTCACACACCATTCAACGCAGGATGAGGATTTGCATACTATCTTTTCTCGTTTTGGAAATGTAGTATCGTAAGTTTCACTGCCTTAGAGCCATTTTTTCCTATCTCACCTGTATCTTAATCATTTTAAGTAATGTTCTCTTTTATCCCTTTCTCTTAACATCATACTTTTACTTTCTCAGGGCTGAGATAATTCGTGATTATAAAACTGGAGATAGTCTATGCTATGCTTTTATTGGTTAGTGAAATTTTCTGTTTTTCTACTTATAATTTCTCAACAATTCACGTGCATGTTGCAACCTAAAGATTTTCACCTCCTTGATTGACAGACACTTAGCGATTGCTACATTATTATTTCCATTGTCCTTTATTTGCAATTATGCTTCTGATATGCTGATTAATTGAAATAAAAGAGCCTTTTGATCCATCACTCTTTTAGTTTTCAACCATAAAAGAAATAACTTGACGAAATTTTATACATTCTTTTCCCAAAATGCAATTGACTTTTCGTTCAATATTGAGATGGCAATTTTGTGGGTACCCAGTCTGTCCCGTACCTTAATAGGACCCATTTATCAAAACCCAGTAGAGTTTGGGATTTTAGATTAAAACCCTGTTAGTGAAGGGGTATTTTAGTCCTTGTACACCTGTTGAGAGTGCTGATGTGTACTATTATGTTAGTTCGAGTGCCTCTTACTTAAATAAGGGCACTCTTGYCTTTTCCAGTCTCATTAATAATATAATAACAGGTCTGGCCGAATCTAGGTTGACTTCCTGAGTTTCGAACCAGACCTTTTCTCTTCTCCTTCTACTTTCTTCCTTCTTCTTCCTTCTTTTCTTCCTTCTCACTGTTTACTTTACAACTAACAAACCAAACAGATTTCTAGGGCAGGCTGAACTTTAACAAACCCTATAGGGTTTGGGATGGGCTTGGGTTTTGTACTTGGAGTACTTAATACCTGAACCCAATTATAAATAACACAGGCACCCACTCCCATTACCTGATTATAAACCCGTGTGTATATTATTAAGTACGGGAAAATCTATGATGCTGGGAAGACATGATATTGGAAGAGCTTTGACCAATCAAATGTCCCTGTGACTTTTAATAAAAAGCATCTGATTCGTTACCACTTTTATTATACCAGTTGATTGGTTATAAGTTCTAGTGTCATAGTCAAACCCTAATAGATGTATCCTAAATGTTTTATAGGAATAACATATATAGTAAAAAGGGTTGAGAGAGGATTCAAATCCTTCCCCTTGTGTCCCATTATAGGTGTCTTGACCACTAGCCTACCACACCATTTTTTGCTTAGGAGGGACATCACATTTCACTTGTGTGATGACAGGTTTGAGATGGGATGGGTTTGGGAAATTGGGGGGGAGAATTAAATGGGTTTGGGTCAAGGGTGCTTAGGTGGGTTTGGGAATGGGAGGGTAATTTTCACAGATATCCTACAACCCTACCCGTTGCCATCCCTAGATGGACCAAAGAAATGCTTCAGACATCTTTTCTTCCCTACTTCAGTTTTCATTCCTTGTATGGCTCCTTAGTACTTGGTTATCTGATATTTCTTGAGACTGTTTACCTAATAAATTTTGTATGATTTCATAATCAGGCTAGTTCTGGGGGAAAGGGTTTTACTTTTTCTCCTCAGCAACTACTTGAACTTTTGTTTTGCTCTGTTGAAACAGAATTTTAGCTTATCCTTGAGAAACGGAACTTTTTAATGGTCTTGATTATTAAATTCTAATGATTAAATCCCTTTCTAAACATGGAACCATTTTTTTATACCCATTTGTATCCTATTCCATCCAATTAATAAAACAGTTGGGCCAGTTAATTTAAAGGCTCATGAGTCTTTTCCTTAAATTAATGGGAGGACCACTTATTTGTGTCAGTTTAAAATCCCATATGGTCCTATTTTGTTTCATTGAAAAATCTCTGCATTAAATAACTCAGATCAAGAGACATAACAGACAGATCAGGTCATATATGAAATTTATTCATCAAGCGTTCTCAAATATCAATGGTGCCATGCTGCTACGCTAGTACGTTGCCACCAATCTGTATGACCAAGGTTCTACAGATGTGTCTATGTTGTCAACAGGCTTTAGAAGTGTAGGTATGGCATTCAACTTCTAGGGTAATCTTTGGAATTGAAATAGAGGAGGATGACAAGGTAACAGCAGCATGAGATTCCAGTTTTGGATCCACCCAAATAGGGGCATACAGGTGGTGAGCCATAGCTATACAGATGGATGTCAACAAAAACTCTAGTTCTTAATATAACTTGCACATTCATATGCTTATTTTAAGATGTACGTATGTAATTGTCAAATTTTGTTGATTGAATGTCTTTGCTTCTTGTTGTGACAGAATTTGAAACCAAGGAGGCATGTGTACAAGCATACTTTAAGGTATACTAGATGATTGGTATCCTTTGTTTCTTTTGGAATCTACATATTTTGCAACTTCTGAAGGTCTTTTCTCTTTTGTCTGCCAATGGCTCTCATAAAATTTTAAGAGTTGGAACTAATTTGACAAAATAATTATCTAATATTATAAAATGATGAACCTGGGTATTTTTGTGAATATGGGGTTCCTTTTTTTGTAAAATGATGAGCCTGGGTATTATCTATTATAGTAAAATAATTATCTAATATTGTTTCTTGCTTTTCCAAGAGACTAAGTTCCTTCCTGTAAAAGCATAGTATCTTTTTTTAGAATGCTCATCATCTAAACATCCAGTGCGATCAGCATTTGTAAAACCCTCAACCCTCATATGCCAATTGTCGGCAAACAAAATGCCTCTTATAGGGTATTTCCTAAGATAAAAATTAACACCCTTTCTGCTTCTGCCAAATGAGTGCTTCATGGTACATGCATATATTGGCCAATTACAATTCACTGCAAGGAGATGCTTGGTTTGGTCATGCATAAATATAACAACTTACGAACCAATCTTTGATATCCAACTTTGTCCTTCAATAGCTCTCCACTAGCAGAACTCAGCCTATGATTCTGGTTGATATGTTTGTTGGCTTACTCCCTGATTTAACTACTTCCTTGAGCAAGTCAAGTACATTCTTTGAGAAATAAAGGTTCCATTCTTCAATTGGCAACCTCAATATCTAAGAAACACCATAGGTCTCCCATGTCCTTTATCTCAAACTCCCCGTTTAGGGACAACTTCAAGTGACAACTGACAACTTAGGTGGATTATTTCCTGTGACTACTATATCATCAACAGAAACAATAAACACTATCATTAAATCACCTCACGTTTGATGAACAATGTTTGGGACCTAGAATACCCAAAATCTCCACAAAGCTTCCCTGAATCTGTCAAACCAAGCTCTAGATAATTGTTTTAACGCATAGAGAGATTTCTTCAATTTACAAATCTTTCTTCTATCATCTGTCATAAAAGCTTCATGGTAACTCTATGTAAACTTTCTCCTAAGGATCTCCATTGAGAAATGCATTTTTAACATCAAACCTAAATAAGCCATGATAAGATGTGGCAATAGATTATAGGGTTTTAATTGAATTTATCATGGCCTTGTATTTCTCAATGGTGCCATTTGTTTTGTATTTCTCAGTGAAAATCCATTTACGTTATAGGTTCCTTGCCATCTGGAAGATCTTTAATGTCCAATTTCTGATTTTTTTAATAATGCATGCATCTCTAACTGCATAAACTCTTTCCACTCAGGTTTAGCAAGTGTTTCCTGTATAGATTTGGGAATAGAAACAGAAGAAATAGAAGAAAAAAAAGTTGGGGCGTTCACCATAGGGACTCCAAATGGTCCTAGAACCTAACCACCACCCATGATTTGCAGTATAAAGCCTAGAAAAAGCTGACACCACCAGAAGCACCTAGAAACAACCTCTGAGGAATTCTCTGATTTGATATTCTGGAGTCTACTCCAAGAATCTTACAAAACTTGAATAATGAAACAAAACCAGTATACTGGATAGCACCTTACAAAACTTGAATAACAGAAAATATAAGATCTCAAAGGATTCCTTTAAACACATTTTTTATCAAAAAGAACAGTGAGTTGGATTTCTTATTGCTATTGCAAATTCCATCTGATAACTAAATTGGTTTTCTTTGATGTATCTATATGTGTAAAAAATTTTATTGTTTAGGGAGCAAGATCATTTTATTTTACCTTACTAAGGCATGTTAGCAGATGGATAATGCTTTAATTGATGATCGGAGGATACATGTGGACTTCAGCCAAAGTGTTGCTAAATTGTGGTCCCAGTACAGACGAAGAGATAATCAAGCTGGTAAAGGTAAAGATCAGGCATTGTTGTTGCTGTTTTCTTATTCTTGCTTGTTTTGAAGAGCATCTGAAAGGGATGAAGGGTTTTGCAGGACAGTTTATAATTGAAATAGATTTAAATCTGTCCTTCAAATTTGATATAAAACTGATAAAAAATAGAAAAAAGTGAGAGAAAAGAGAACTACAGCAGAATAGAAGATGTAGAAGAAGAGAAAGGAGAAGAGAGTTCGATGGTTTCCTCTCTCCCTTCACTAATCTTTTATTAAACTTAATTAACTAGGCTAATTACAAGTTTACCCTTTAAGGGGGTGCCCAGCTAAGCAAGAACTTAAAAGAAATTAAAAAAGAGGTTAGCAGGCCCATTAACACATAAAACAGATAGAACACTACTTGAACATAAAACAAATATTAGGGCCCATTCGGCCCAGTCTCTCTACATTCCCCTCAAGTTGAGTATAGATGTCAATCATGCCCAACTTGCTTATATGGTGTGTTAGCTTTCCTTTTGGAACACCTTTGGTCTAGACATTAGCCAACTGTTCTTCTAAAGCAATAAATGGCAAGCAAACTTCCCCTGAAGTAACTCTCTCCCGTATGAAATGTCTATCAACCTCTATGTGGTTAGTTTTGTCATGCTGAATAGGATTATGTGCAATGTTGATAGCTGCCTGGTTGTCACAATAGAGCATCATTGGCCTTTTATAGTCAACACCCAACTCTCCCAAAAGTGATCTCAACTACAATAATTCAGACACACCATGTGCCATTGCCCTATACTCTGCTTCAATTGAGGATTTGGCAACTACAAACTGTTTCTTACTCCATGAGACAATGTTCCTTGCCACCAAAGCACAATATCCTGAGGTGGATCTCCATCAATACATCCGGCCCAATCAGCATCAGTGTATGCCTCTAGCTTTATGTGTTCATGCTTGGAAAACAAAATACATTTCCCTGGAGTGCCTTTCAAGTAGCACAAAACTTTCTGCAACTACTAAATGTGTATCTCTGGGAGAATGCATAAATTGACTAATAACACTCATTGCATAGGAAATATCTGGCCGAGCCATGTAGAGATATAACAACTTCCTGAGCAGTCTTCGGAACACTCCCCTATCAGACAATAATTCACCATCAGTAGCAGAAAGCTTATGGTTTAGGTCTATAGGGTTGGAAGCTAGTTTAGCACCAAGTTTACCAGTCTCTGCAAGGAGATCAAGAACATACTTGTGTTGAGAAATGAAGATACCATCCTTAGATCTAGCAACTTCAATTCCCAAGAAATATCTGAGATCCCCCAAATCTTTTATCTCAAATTCAATGTTAAGAAATATTTTGAGCCTAATCACTTCTTGAGTGTCATTACCCGTAACCACAATGTCATCAACATAAACAATCAGAAAAGTCACCAAAGAGTTACTTCTCTTCACAAACAAAGTGTGCTCAGATTGAGTCTATGTGTAACCAAAAGAAACAAGGGCAACTCTGAATCTCTCAAACCAGGCTCTAGGGGACTGTTTGAGACCATAAAGAGACTTATTCAATTTGCACACCTTCCCTTGCATTTCCTTTCCATACACCCTTGGAGGTAAAGACATGTAGGCCTCTTCATGTAGGTCTCCATTTAAGAAGGCATTTTTAACATCAGACTGGTGAAGGGGCCAATCAAAAGTAGCAGCTAGAGACAACAAAACTTGGACTAAAGTCATTTTAGCCACAGGTGCAAAAGTTTCAAGGTAATCAATACCATACATCTGAGTGTAGCCTTTAGCAACCAATCGAGCCTTAAACCTTTCAATAGTGTCATCAGAATGATACTTGATAGTGAATACCCATTTACAACCCATTAGATCCTTTCCTTCAGGCAAGTCCACAATATCCTAGGTATGGTTCTTATGCAAATTATCTAGCCCAATCATCATAGCATCCCTTCATTCAGGTTTGGACAAGGCTTCTGATATAGATTTGGGAACCACATGGGTAGAAACAGGGACAAGAAAAGAATAATAGGTAAGGGATATAAGGCTGTAGGACAAATGTTTAGAGATACAATGTGTTGTATACTTTCGCTTGCCTTTGCAAAGGGCAATAAGAAGGTCAAGGTTTGGGAAGGTAGTAGGTGGGTCAAAGGAAGGCTGACTTGTTACCTCAGTAGTGATGAGAGGTGTAAGAGGCTCTGATGGAGTGGAAACAAGTTGCTCATGTCTGAACCTTTGTCTTTGGTACCACCTTTGGAGAATAGGATGTGAGGGAAATATAGGAGGATGAGTTGGGGGAGGAGGGGGAGCAGGAACATGTGAGGTAGACACGGTGGAAGGAGAGGCAACAAAAGAAGATGACTCAATAAAAGACTAAAATGGAATTGGAAGAGGAACAGATGGAGACATAGCAAACGGTTCCTCAAAATGCTCCCCCTCAGAAGGAATACCAAAGAAAGGAATGGACTTAGCAAATGTGACATCCCCAGAGACAAAGCGGGTGCCATGAACCAGAACAAAACAACAATATCCCTTCCGTGTGGAGGCATATCCTAGAAAACACACTTATGTGCCTTAGGCTCAAATTTGTGTCTCTGATGATTATGAACATGTACATAGCAAGTGCACTCAAAAACACGGGGAGGAAGAGAAAAGAAATCCTCATCCGGTAAGAGAAGGCTAAACGGGGTTTAGAAACTCAGAATCTGGGAAGGCATATAGTTAATCAAAAAAGTGGCAGTAAGGATATCATGCCCCCAAAATTTAATAGGAACATGAGATGCAAAAAGGAGGCATCTAGCAACCTCAACCACATGGAAGTTCTTCCTTTCCGCCACTCCATTCTGTTGTGGAGTGTAGAAGTAAGAACTATGATGAATAACTCCAAAGGTCTCAAAGTAGGATGAAAGGTTCTCAAAAGTCAAAATATTCCTTAGCATTATCAAATTGGAATATTTTGATCTGGGTGTTAAACTGGCTAAGGATAAGTTCATGAAATTTTTGCACAATAGTTGGTACTTTATCCCGAGATCTCGGGATAAATCCAAGTATAACGAGAATAATCATCAATAAAGAGGATAAAATACTTGTAACACCCCATAGTAGGCAAATGATATGGCCCCTACATGTCAGAGTGCACAATATGAAAAGGAGAAATAGATCTTTTATTGCTTACTGAATAAGAATGTCTACAATGCTTTGCAAGTTCACAAGACTCATAATGAAGCCTGGATAAAGGCACTCCCTTAAACATATTAGGAAACAAATGACCCTGTAGAGAACACTGATGTGGGCCCCACAGCAGTGGTTCCCACTGTGTTCGTAGGACAGCATGTGTAGTTATTTGTTTCAGTTATAGTAGAGTCAGTTTGGGTCAGTTTGTTAATTCAATTGTTATTTATTTCAGTTTTTATTTACTTTATTTATCATGTAAGTCCTTTCCATTATGTACTGAACATAACCTATAAATAATAAGAGAGTGGCGGCGGCAGATYAGTTAGAATCTGTCCCTCCTTTCAACCCCTTGTGTTCTCCTGTTTCTCTTCTATTCCTTCTCCTTTCTATCACTTTTCTTCTGTTTTTGTAAACCTAAAACCTATTAGGATTCAAGACTGATTACAGTCTTGATCTTCTACTGACCCAA
Source organism: Nelumbo nucifera (assembly GCF_000365185.1). Next base: position 1,265,039 of record NW_010729159.1, read on the forward strand.
AGTAGTAAAAGGTAAATGACCAAACTGTAAATGACAAGTCTTTGACAGAGTTGGGCATGACCCAATCAGCCCCAGCAGCTTTGAGGCAATGATCCCAAATCTTGGCAGAAACGTGGCAGTGGATACTGAGGTGGTCAACTGTCTCAGGTACAAGTCCACAGCCCAAACTAGAAAGTTTGCCTTGGAAGGGCTGGTCGAGTTCCACACTTGTTTTCTTGGAAAGCCAGTAGCATCTGTCTTGCTAAGCTTGGAAGCCATAGACTTGAATGTAAAAAGGCCGTCCACACTCCACTTCCAGCTCACATCCATATTTGCTGAAATGCTTTGCCTCTGTAAAAGTTGCATGAGCTCCAAAAATTGTTCCAACTCCCGGTCAAAAAGATTTCTCCTAAAGAGAGGGCTCCATGAGATGGAACCACCACTCATGGCATAAGAATCAACAACTGAAATATCTGGATTAGCAGCACACTGATAGAGAAGGGGGAAAGCCACTGCAAGAGGAGTGTCCAGACACTAGGGACCTTTCAAGAATTTCTGCCTGTCTCCTCTTCCAATCTTGAAACCCAGACCAGCTGAGAAAGCAGGAAGGGATTTCAAAAATCCTTTCCAAAGAGAGCAACCCCAATTCTGCAGTGGGTCCAAGGATCTCCAGTTACCCTAGTCCACCCCAAATTTTGCTGCAATTAGATTCCTCCACCTAGACCTGTTCATGGGCTGGGCCAGGCCGGGCTGGGCTGGGCTTTGCTTATGTATCAACAGAATACATTCAGGCCTGAGCCCGAGCCCGAGCCTGGCCAAAAATTTGAAAACAGATTATTTTTCTTTTTTATTCAATAAAAAAATGTGTTTTATTTACGTTAAAAGCCCTCAAAACTCACTGTTACTTGAAAAAAGAGAAGAGAAACAAAGAAAAAATATTGCTTATATATTTTTTTATTAAATAAAATATGTTTTTATTATATAATATATATTATCAAGTCGGTCTTGGGCTTGTGCCGGGATTTTTTGACAAAGCCTGAGCCTGAGCCTGCAGGCCTAAAATAATGTCCAAGCCCGACTTAGAACGAGCCGGGCCTGCCCATCGGGCTACCCAACCCATGAACAGGTCTACCTCCACCATGCATTCCTTTCAGCTCCAACCCTCCATAACCATTTGCTCAGGATGCTTAGGAGGGCAGTATTGAAAACTGTTAATTTCCTTAAACCCAAGCTTCCTTCCTCTAAAAGCAAGCAAATCTGCTCCCACTTAACAAGGTGATTTTTCCTTTCATCTTCCCAACCCGTCCAGAGGAAATTTCTCTGAAGGGACTCCAATTTCTTTGCCGCCTTGGAGGGGATGGGGAAGAGAGAAAAAAAGGTAGGGAGATTTGAGAGGGTACTCTTCAAGAGTGTCACTCTACCTCCTGAGGAGAGGTATTTTGCCTTCAAGAGGCTAACTTCCTTTCCATTCACTCAATTGCAGGATCCCAGACAGAAATAGAGCTACACTTTGCTCCAAGAGGGAGCTCCAGATATTTCCCTGGAAGGTGATTCACTTGACAAGCCAACACTTCAGCCAAAGCTTCCAAGTTGTCAACCTGGCCCACAGGAAAAACTATAGTCTTCCCCAGATTTACTTTAAGAACTGAAACAACTTCATACCAGCATAGGACACCAAGCATTAGGCAGCATCTATAAAACATAAGAGGCAGCCAGCTTACTGAATTGAGAGAACACTTCCATGAGGAAAATGAATAACAAAGGGAAGAGAGGGTCCCCTTGTCTAATACCTCTGGAGCTTTCAAAGAAGCCCGCCACTTGCCTATTAATTAAGACAGAAAACTTTGGAGTGGTAACAGATACCTTTACCCAATTCCTCCATTTTTTACCAAAATTCATTTTTGCCAGCACAAAATCTAGACGTATCCAGTTGATGATCATAGGCTTTCTCAATGTCCAATTTGCAAATCAGCCCAGGTTTAATCAGCTCATTTGCATTGAGAACACTGTCCAACATTTGTCGTCTTGGAACGAATGCACACTGATTTTCAGAAATTACACTGGATTAAAAGGCTTGTTATCTGTGTGCCTCCTAACATTCCATAGATACAGACATGAAAATCAGAAACTGTCGTGTATGTTATGTTGGCTTTATAGATTTTCTAACTTCTTATAATCATAGAATGATAGAAATGATAAAGAAGTTTATGTTACTTTTCTAGAGAAAAGTAAGTCATCATGTCTATTAGCTGTCCATTTATGTCAAATAAGCAAAGAGAAAAAGGAAAATGTTTCCTACAATTGGCCCTCAAGAATCGGATCCAACATTTTCCAACATGTACACCATCTATGGTTCAGTAATGGTGGAACAGGATTTGTGCGGTGCATTCCATGTAGTTGGACAAGGCTTAGATGAGTTGAGTTCAGTACAGTACATCCATGGGCTAGTATCTTGTACTTGTTAATTATCTATGATGTTTTCTGTTTTTGAAGACTAGGAAAGTTTAGGTGATGTGGACATTAAGAAAGTATCTTGAGGGAAAAACACATGACACAGTAGGCTCCAGCAGCTATTTTTAGGGGAAGACAAGGCTTAGTTGGGAGAAAGACGTAGTTGAGTTGAGCTCAGTACACTACATCCTTGGGCGAGGATCTTGAATAAATCTCTGCACAGATCATTAAGTCAAGCATATTTCCCGATTCTTCATATATCAGGTTGAAAGACCCCCCCCCCCCCCTCTTAATATCACCTTTGACATTGGTATCCTATTCTTCACTGAACACCAAAATACACCTTTTGTCTTCATTTTAGTGGAATTTAAGATTCCTAAAGTGCATGCCTTTTACTGCTTCTAATCCAGTGAGGATATTAGAGGCATTACAGTATACCGGGATATCCATCACTGACTGCCACAGGTGATGCCATTAGTTTATAACAGTTTAGAAACAAACTCTCAATTACTAAGTGTAGGGCCAACTCCCCCATAATTATGATATCCACTACATATGCAAAACTGCAGTAGACAGTAGTACCTTTTTGAACATTTGTAATAAATGAATCTGAGATTGATAAGACTCCGCAAAGAAAGGAACATATTTTCAATAGAGTCATTTAATCCCAAATAACTGCACCACTTCATCCTTAATTTTATTTGTCCTCTAGTTCTGGTTATGTTTATTCCGATTTCAAAATTAGCTTGCCTTCATTACCTTTTATATGGCAAGAAAGACCCCACGTATGGGGATTGCCATTACTTCCAAAATGTGATCACTTCATATTTGGGATCTGCTGCTTTGGTGGATTTAGAGGATTTTGGATCCTCATTTTTGTTTCTAGATGAGACCAAATTATCTTATCCACCACTTTATAATATACTGTTCTTTTGTTTTCTTTTTCTTTTTGTAAGGATGTTCTATGATGCTTAATAAATATTTTCTTTATCATTTAAGAGTAGTTTTGTTTTTGTATTTTTTTTTTTTTTTTTTTTGTGTGTGTGTAGGAAGTGGTTGCTTCAAATGTGGTGCTCCTGATCACATAGCCAGGGACTGCACTGGGGGCCCTGGTACCAAAATGTTGCCTCCTAAGTATATCTTAAAAGACGAGAACATTCAACGAGGTGGGAAAGACAACTCAAGGTGTGTACAATATCTCCCGCATACCATGTGCTGACTTATGCATATATTTATCCATCTGTATGTGTCTTCATCCTTGAACATTTGCTGTAGATATGACATGGTATTCGATGGAGACGTGCCAGAAAGTCCAGAACGAGTCAAGAAACACCGTGAGCATGAATCAGAACAGCATGAAAAGAAGCTGATGGACAAGCCGAGAGACCGAAAACACAGGGACAATGAGGAAAGAGATTATGCTAGAGATGGAAATAGAAATAGGCACAGTGAGAGACCTAAAGGATATAGAGATGATGAGAGTAATCGAGAAAGTACAGCAAGACACAGTGGAAGCAGAAGAGATGAGGAATATCGTGGAGATAGATCAGATAGAGAGAAGATTGTAGAACGGTATAAAGATAAAGAGAACTACAAGAGGCATGACAGCCGGGGAGATAGCAGAGATGAGCGTGATAGTAGAAAGAGAAATACAGAAAGGGATGAGAGGGATGAGCGAGATAATAAAAAGAGGAGTGCAGATAGAGATAGCCATAGGGATAGGAGGTATGAGAGAGATTATAGAAGTGTAGATACGGGTGGCCGTGAAGATAGGAGGGACGAGAGAGATTATAAGAGAAGTGCAGATAGGGATGGCCATGGAGGCAGGAAGGAAGAAAGAGACTACAGGAAGAGAAGTTCAAATTCTGATCGTGATCAAGACCGTTACTCAGACCGAAGGCGTCAGGATGACAAAAGGAGATAATTTCCAGCTGGTACTGTATACAATTTAGATAACAAGGAGTTTAAGACTGACCGATACTTTTTCATGCATGGCTTTCTGAAGGGATTTATATTCCCAATTTTCTTTTTTATTCCATAATTATTTTATCTTAGAGGTCCTCCGAATTTGCGCATATAAATTGATTTACTTAAGACGACCTTTCATCATGAATGGAAGTTCCTTTTGTAGTAGTAAAGTGGACTTGTACCATGATCGTCAGCACTCAGTTACTTGGCCGGTTTCTATTTCAATGATGCTACGACTTCGAAGCTTGGATGTAATTTTGTAATATAGAGTTGAATTCGTGTTGTTCAAGATTTAATTCCACCTTTTTCCAGGCACTCCGGAACAAGGTTCAAAATATCGATACGCCGGTAGGGGCGTATCGGGTAATATCGATATGGTTTTTTTTTTACTTTTTCTTATTTTTTTTTAAAAAACCGGTTTAGGGGGGCAGTTTAGGGCTCCTCCACCTTTTGAACTGGTCAGAACTCTGATACATCCATTGTAGGGGCATATTGGGGAGGTCCCGGAACGATACGTATCGGTCGATACGTGTTGATACTTGGAACCTTGCTCTGGAATCCGTGGAGCATGTGTTCCTACACTGATCCAGAAGCCGCAGTTTGGCTTGCGGTGAAGCCTGGCTCATTAATTGAAGTATGGTGAACCGCTTCACGAGGGAGTGGATCCTCTCATAGGCAAACCGAAGACCCAAAAAAATCAATTCGACAAGCATTAAGGGATGATACTATGGCTGTCGTCTGTTGGCAGTTCTGGTATTTGAGACCATTGTCCATGCGACATTTTAGCAATAAATTATTGCTAGTTGACGAAAAAGTGCCATAATAAACAATCCAGTTAATTGATTTGGTTTTTTGAATTTATAATATATTATCAATAAATAAATATAAAAATATATATATAAATTCTAGGGATATATGTGTAATATATTAATTACTGGTTTTTTCATATTGGTTAACCAAAGCTAAACGGGTACCTTCGATTTTTCCAAAACATTTAAGGTGGCCCATGCAAGTTCAAAGCTGGTCATAATCGACATTGGTCTAAGCCCAATTTGGTTAGAGGATGCTACAAATTTCAAGAGGGACTGGAGGGTATTGTTTTAAACTGATCTTTTTATGTTTCTTTCTTCTTTGTCAAGTTGGTTCAGCTTACCAAAGAAAATAAGGTAAGATTTAAACCTCCCCTGAGATTTATGCCAAATAATAATACCTCCCCTCTATTTTTAAAATGCACTAAAATCTCCCCTGTGAAACGAATTAGCTGTTATTTCTAACGAGAAGTCAAAAAGTGTAACATACCCTTGCAGTCTAATCAAATTGCACAAGAGACTCCTTGATTATCTTCGACCTTGGAACATTAGTGACTGCCAGTCTGCCACCACTCACATCACTGCTCCAACTAGAACCAATGGAACTCCAGTGCAAGAATAATAAAATTCTGGCCTCACAAGGAAGGAACTCTAAGGTCTCTACATGAACAAAAAAAAAATCTGGCAAACATGGCCAACAGTATCCATATATAAATGACGCTCAAGGACCCCAATAATGTAAGATACTTCTTGGAGTAAACCAACTTACATTTCTTTTAAGTAGCATCTTTCAGTTATTGTCTCTTTGTTGGTTTGTTTTTTTTTTCTCTAATTCCTCATGGTTTATGATCAATTAAAGGAATTGAAGATGTTAGAGAACAGACAATTCTGTCTGAAAAAACCCATAATCTGTAGGAGAGAATCAAGAAGACAACTGGATCTCTCTAAAGCTTTCTGTAGAACCTCAACTTACCAGAAACCTGTTAAAGACTAGACCATTCTAATTGAGAATGAACCCCCGAAGAAAGCATAGAATAAATCTTTCAATGGACATCGGCCTTCATCCCTATAGAAAATTACATGTTCAAACCATCTATACTATTAACTTTATAAGGAGAAATTTCATCTGCTACAACTACAAAAGGAAGCTGGGAATGAATGTCGCTTCTCACAAGTCCATAAATGATAAATGTACTACTACCAGATTCTCAGTTACAGAAGAAGACTTGTGGATATACCATTGGGTTCACTCTCAATGTCAATCCACTCTGAAATTCGATGTTTATGCATCCCATTAGCTGGTCAAAGAGTTTGGGTCTACAGTCTACTGACCACAACACATTGCTGGTCACTCACCCAGTTGCACATTGGAACATTGGTTGTGTTGTTCTCCACCTGTAATTTAATACAAAGTGGCGGAGGAAAAATGCAGTCCTTGAATTTGTTGCATGTTTGGCCTGAAGTCTCCCATCTCCCAGGTTGGAATGCTTTCGTGAAGAGATAGGTCTAAATTAATGTACTGCACTGAAAACTTGTGAGATTTTCCAGCCCAACGAAACTAAATAATTAATCTTTAAACATAACATTGTTGAAAGCTTTTTAGTGGACAAATTTGACTATATTCCTGCACCTGAAAGCTTCATAAATAACATTCTGAGTCAATTCCATTGTCTTATAATCTTTTCAGTCGAAATACTCATCTCCTTACTTGATGCTTCTTATGTTTCAGTGCTCTAACTTTAATTGTTTCAACACAATTGGGGAATGAGCTAGAAACTTCACTACCATGGCCATCAACAGAGTATTTTCATAGCCTATAGTGAATCCAAAACAAAACTCATTCTCTCATCCTCCTCAGAAAGAGTTTTCATTGACAAAGTACCTTAAGGAAATCATCCTTTTTGTTATTGGAATAATTTCCATAATTTCTTTTCTTTCCTATATAGTGGCTTGAATAGCTCTTGCATATGACGTTCCAGGATGTAGGGTGGAAACCTCATAAAAGTGAGGAAAACTTCAAGGATTTTTGCTGTTTGTGGGGCTCATTTGGGAGGACTTGCTTTATTCTTGGGTTTCCCTCCTCATGTAGAGGTGGGACCCACTCATCTGTTGGGGTTTCTTGCCCAACTGATGTTCTCTAATTAGTGAGAATGAGACAAATTGCCTTGTCTTGGTTCATGTTAGTGGATAGTAGGATCCACTCTCCACTATCCTTTGGTTTCCTCTACAACCTTCACTTTGTCTTAGTGAGAAGTCTTCTAGACACTCATGTTTGTATCCTTTTTGAGAAGGAAAAGAGAAGAAGAGAGTGGGAAAAGAAATTCCTCTTTTACAAGAGGTGAAGAAGAGATTCAAGTTTCTTTGTACATGAACAAGAATACATTCAATCAATCGTTGTGGTTGTTGTTTTACACTTATTCTTTAGGTTATTTGGTGGGTTTTCTTAGCTCTTCGACAATGATTTTAAAGAGAGCATGGGCAGTTTTGTTTGATGAGATCTTTCTCATGTTTTGTTGATTGAAACACATCTTATTTGGTGATTGTTTCTGTGTATCCAAGAGAGGTTCTTATGTCTTGAAGTTGTTATTCTCTAGTTGGAACAAGAGAATTTGTAACTCCATTATATTTGTTGGTAGTGGAAGATTTCTGGGTTAGTGCCATATAGTTTTTCCTCTTCACATTAGAGAGGTTTTCCACATTAAAAATTCTGGTGTGCTATTTCTCTTGTGGTGTTTAATTATTTTTCTCATTAGACATTACTTGTTATTTCTCTTTTGTCATTTATATTACTAATTTGCACACTGTTAACAAGGGATTTTAATCCCAACAAAGTGGCATCAGAGTTTTGGTTGAAGTAATTTGGGTGTGTAAAAAGCCAAGCCGGAAGGGATGTCCATTGAGGAACAGAAGAAAATTGACAAAAAAGTTGTAGGTGTCATTAGACAATGGATTTAAGATAGTGTTTTTCACCATGCTTCTACAGCAAATTCAGCACACTCTTTAGAAAATGTTAGAAAATTTGTATGAAAGAAAAACAACGGAAAACAAAGATTTCTTGATTAGAAATCTTATAAACATGAAGTTCAAGGAAGGTACATCAATTATAGAGCATTTGAATGAAATGCAAAGCATTGTGAATCAACTTTCCTCTACGAAAAAGGTGTTGGTTAATGAATTGCAAGTCTTGTTGTTACTTAGTTCTTTGTCGGATAGTTGGGAGACATTGGTGGTGTCTCTAAGTGACTCCACACCCGATGGGGTTTTCACAATGAGTCAAGTAACAATAAGTTTATTTAATGAAGAAACTAGAAGAAAGACATCCGGTTCAGCCCAAGGTGAAGCACTTGTTACATAAAATCGGGGGAGAAGCAATGGTACGTAGATATCTACAACACCGTGATAGATCCAAGGGAAGGTCTAAGTTAAGAAAGGGGATTACATGCTACTATTGCAAGAAGTTGGGACATGTGAAGAAAGATTGCAAAAAACTCAAGAACAAAAAGAAAAGGGTGAAGAAAAAGAATAAAAGAAAAACCACTGTAATTGCTTCCAATGGAGAATTAATTATTCTCTTGGGTTGTGAAGAATCTTGCATTAGTCTCACATGTCATGATATGGATAGGGTAATTGATACCGGTGCCTCATACCATGCTACCTTAAAGAAAGATTTTTTCACTTCATATAAATCCAATGATTTTAGTGTGGTAAAGATGGAAAATAATGGTACACTAAAAATTGTAGGGATAGGTTATTTATATGTGAAGACAAATCTGGTTGTAAATTGATTCTCAAGGAAGTGAGACATGTTCCAAACTTTCGACTTACCTAATTTTAGCAAGAAAATTAGATGAAGAAGGGTATTCCAGTCACTTTGGTAATGGGTGTTGAACACTTACCAAATGCTTTCTTGTGGTGGCAAGAGGAAGAAGGTATTGTGCTCTCTACAAGATTCAAGCACATGTTTACAAGGTGAGGTAAGCTTAGTTGAGGAGGCGTTTATAGATTTATGGCACACAGGGCTAGGCCACATGAGTGAAAAAGGCTTACACATTCTCATAAAGAAGCAACTCCTCCACGGTGTGACAGGTACACCTTTAATTCAATGTGTTCATTGTTTAGTTGGAAAACAACATAATTTTTCATTTCAAAAACACAAATCTTTCAAAAGAAAATCTGATGTGTTAGAATTAATTCATTCCAATGTATGTGGTCCTATGAAAGTCAAAACTGTTGGTAGTGCCTTTTATTTTGTTACTTTCATAGAAATGCATGTAGAAAAGTAATGTAGTAAACACAAAGATGGTGTCTTCAAAATATTCAAACAATTTCATGCCAAGGTTGAAAGGAAGACGAGAAAATCTCTCAAATGTATTTGTATGGATAATGGTAGTGAATACATTGGTCTATTTGTGGACTATTATATAAGTCATGGCATTAAGCATGAACAATCCATTCCCAAGACACCATAACTAAATGTTTGATGCTGAAAGGATGAACCACACAATTGTTGAAAGGATTAGATGTATGTTGCCATATGCAAAATTATCAAGAAGTTTTTGGGGAAAAACAATGCACACTAGATTTTATTTAATTAATTTATCCCCATTAACCCCCCGCCCCCTTGAATAGAGTTGTGCCTAAAAAGAGTGTGGATAGGAAAAGATGCTTCACATAAATACTTAAGAGTGTTTGGATGTAAGGCATTTGTGTATGTTTCAAAAGAAGATAGATCCAAGCTTGATGATAATCCAAGAAAAGCATTTTCTTGGGATATGTAGATGAGAAGTTTGGTTACAAGTGATGGGATCATATTAAGAGGAGAGTTGTTAGAAGTTGAGATGTGGATTTTCTTGAAGACTATACCATTTAAAACATTGACAAGTTTGAGTAACCACAACCTTGTACAAGTGATCTAATTAAGTTAGATCCAATTCCTCATCAAGTTGTGAATGATAATGCAAGTGAAGAAAATGAAAATCAAGAAGATGAACATAATGACAATCACACATAGCATGATGAGCAGGGGGAGTAACCCCCTCAAGATCCACCAACCATTTCACTAGTAAGAATGTCCACTAGAGAAAGACAACCATCAAGGCTAGTAAATACAAAGGTGAAATAGTGCTATCTAGTAAGTACAAAGGTGATTGGTTGAAAGCCATGCAAGAAGAGATGAATTCCTTACATGAGAATCACACATGATTTGGTGAAGTTGCCTAAAGAAAAGAAAGCACTCAAGAACAAGTAGGTGTTTAAGTTGAAGGCTAAAGACAAGAATCCACAACTAAGATACAAGGCAAGGCTAGTTGTGAAAGGTCTTGGGTAAGAAAAAAAGGGTGTTGATTTTGATGAGATTTTTTTCCTATTGTGAAACATAAGTAGGTGTTGTGTTGGAATTGGTTTAAAGTTTGGACTTGGAAGTTGAGCAACTGGATATGAAAACAACTTTTCTCCATGGAAATTTGGTGGAAGAAATTTACATGGAGCAACTAGAGGATTCAAAGTAAAAGGGAAAGAGCACATGGTGTGTAAGCTCAAGAAAAGTTTGTATAGGCTGAAAAAGGCTCTAAGGCAATGGTAGAAGAAGTTTGATTCATTTATGATTGATCATGGGTATACAAGAACAACTTCAGACCATTGTATGCTTGTTAAGAAATTTTCAAATGATGATTTTATTATCCTTTTGCTTTATGTTGATGATATATTACTTGTTAGTCATAATGCTAACAAAATTGACAAGTTGAAGAAGGAATTGAGCATATCCTTCGCTATGAAAGACTTAGGACTAGCAAAGAAAATCTTAGGCATGGAGATCTCTCATGACAAAAAAGCCAAAAAGTTGTGATTGTCACAACTTAGATACATTGAAAAGGTACTTGAAAGCTTCAACATGGAAAAGGAAAAACCAATTGGGTCTCCTCTTGTAGGCCATTTTAAATTGAGTTCATAACAAAATCCTACAAATAAGAAGGAAAAATAATAAAGTTCTTTATACTTCAACAATTGGTAGCTTGATGTATGCTATAGTTTGTACAAGGCCAAACATTACACATGCTATTAGTGTTGTTAGTAAGTTCTTTGCCAATCTTGGCAAAGAGCATTGGCAGTAGTAAAATGGATTTTCAGGTATCTCCGAAGTTTTTCCAAAATGTGTTTGAGTTTTGGAGATGGTAAGCCTATTTTAGAAAGTTTTATAGATGTAGACATGGCAGGGGATGTTGATCCTAGAAAATCCACATTAGGTTATCTATTTACCTTTGTAGGGGGAGGTATTTTATGACAATCTAAATTGCAAAAATGTGTTGCATTATCTACCACAAAAGCTAAATACATTGCAGTGACTGAAGTTTGCAAGGAAATGTTGTAGATGAAGAGATTCTTACAAGATCTTGGTTTGAAACAAGATTAATATGTTGTTCATTGTGACAGTCAAAGTGCCATCCACTTAAACAATAATTGCAGCTTTCATTCTAAGTCCAAATACATTGATGTAAGATATCATTGGATTAGAGATGTGTTGGAGCAAAAGTTAGTGCAACTAAAAAAGATTCATACCAATAAAAATGGTTCGGATATGATGAGTAAAACATTACCAAGTGAAAAGCATGAGCTTTGTAGAAGCATTGCAGTCGGGAGGGGGAGATTTATTGGGTTTCCCTCCTCATGTAGAGGTGGAACCCACTCATGTGTTGGGGTCTCTTATCCAATACGTAAGTTGAGAAAGCTGGAAAGAAAGACAAAATAAAGTTGACTCTTGATGTTCTCTCATTAATGAGAATGAGACAAATTGTCTTATCTCGGTTCATGTTAGCGGATGGTGGGACCCACTCTCCACTATCCTTTGGCTTTCTCTACAATCTTCACTTTATCTTGGTGAAAATAGTCCCTTAGCATTCTTGGTATCCGCTTTGAGAAGGAAAAGAGAAGAAGAGTGGGAAAGGAAATTCTTCTTTTACAAGAGATAAATAAGAGATTTAAACTTCTTGGTACATGAACAATAGCACATTCAATCAATTGTTGTGGCTGTTATTTTACACTTATTCATCAAGTTAGTTAGTGGGTTTTCTTGCCTCTTCAACAATGATTTTGAAGAGGGCTTGGGCAACTTCTTTTGGTGAGATCTTTCTCATGTTTTGTTGATTGAAATACATTTTGTTTGATGTTTGTTTCTATGTACCCAAAAGAGGTTCTTGGAACTAGAGAAGTTGTAACTCCATTATATTTGTTGATAGAAGAATATTTCTGGGTTGGAGCCCGGTGGTTTTTCTCTTCACATTGAGAGGCAATAGGCATTCCGCATTAAAAATTCTAGTGTGCTATTTCTCTTGTGGTGTTTGATTATTTTTATCATTGGACATTACTTGTTATTTCTCCTTTGTCATTTACATTACTAATTTGCACATTGTTAACAAGGGATTTTAATCCCAACATTTATTACATTGGATATGAACTTTTATATTTTGTTCATAAAAGATGTTTAGTTGTTTGCCTTTCCATGAACCCAATATGTGAATTGACATACTTAGGCTTTGATTTCATTGTATTGACAATTATCAGATCTACATTTCCCAACCACTTGTACGTGTCACTTGTTGCTACAAGCATGGAGGATTTTCCAAGAACTCCATGTATGGGGTTTTTGTAATTACAATCAAACCAAGCCAAATTGAGCTTTTCATGACCTAAGCTTGAATAACTCATGAAAAGCTCAGTTTGTGTCAAATCCTACCGGTAATCAAGGAAATTTGATGAAACAAACGCTAATAGGAAAATTTGAATTTGGATAATTGGCTTAAACATAGGAATTAATCAAGGTGTTGATGCTTAATTATAGGTGTTAATAAGAGAGATTAAGACTTGTAAGCTTCATTAAATAATAGAGTTCATGAAAGAGAAAGAGAGTAATTATAGGTGTTATAAATAGAAATCAATGAGAGAAATTGTTTAGACACCCTATTAAAAAATTGCAATACATTGACCAATACTCTATAACTTCTTGAGAGCATGCTCTGAAGCAGAGCTTGTTCTAGTTAAAATTCTATCTCATGCACTAGAAAGTTTACAAAGTCATCAAATCATTAGAACGTCTTCAAGGGAGAATGGGGAGAAATCAAAAGAAAAGAAGATGAGAGGGCAAAAGCTAAAGAAGGAGCAAATCAACTAAGGTCTTGTTACCGAACAAACCAGTAAATGTGGTAGGTGTATTGGAATAAAATAGAAATATGTGGTGGATAGAGGCACTCTTGAAATTGAAAGAGAAAATAATGATGTGTTCTAGATTTCCTTGTCTAGAGAGAAGGATATGATGAATGTTCTATTTCTAAGAGGCGAACCCTTATCTATAAAACACTTCCTTTGCTATTGGCATGTGGATGAGGATTTTGGATGTGTCAATGGTTTACAAAACAAAGGGAACCAAAGAAAATTCTTGCAAAGGAGACTAGGGAGATAACAAAGGGCCATAGGTTAGAGTTTGAATAGATGTTCACAAACTTTTGGCCAAAGACTCTTATAGAATTTTGGAGAATGGCAAAGAGGAATGGTTTTTGTTCCAAAATGAAAACCTTCCTCTTTTCCACTATAAGTGCAGTTTTCTCTACCATGGAGAAAAGATCTACAAAAAGAGTAAGGCCAACATAGACACAACATGGATAACCTTATGTAGAAAATGACTAGCCAAGACTTAAGTGAAACGCAAAGCCTTATTAATTATCGACCTTGGGTGAAAGTCAATATTGGAGTTGAGGAAGAAAAATTTATGAATGTTCAACAGAAAAATATTTGAAACAAATCTAGAGACAAAAAGGATACGAGGGATGAGAATGGAAACCTACAAGTTCAATATAAAAGGATAAAATATGATGCTAGAACACCTACTTGACCATAAACCATGGAAAGGGTGAACGAAGCATGGATGAATAAAGATGGAAATAATATGAGGGTTTTAGTTAGTAGGAAGTGTAAAAGTTCAAGTCAAGGTCTAAGGAAATTGAACAAAGAGAGGCCAAGCCCCCTCTCAATTGAGAGAGCATAAATGGGTTCAAACTATGATAGTGGTAGGTTAGGGAGCTTTGAATTGAGCTTGATACCTTGCTTAAAGGGAGGAAATCCTTTGGGCCCAAAAACTCAGGATCAACGGGCTCTCTCATGGAGGTAGAAACACAAGATTCTTTTTCACAATGTCACAATTAGAATGAGAGCTATGAATAGAATTCTGAAATTAAAAGATCACAATGGTGATTGGAAGGAGGGCCAAGAGCAAATTAGGTAGATTTTGAAAAACCACTCTTAGGACATTTTCTCTACTTTAAATCTTGTGGGGCTAGAAGAAGATTTTAACATTATATACATACTTATATCCAGTGAAGACAATGAGGACTTACAAAGAGATATCTCAGAGGAGGAAGTCAAAAAGGATCTGTTGGTGCTCGGAATGGCCACCCCTGGATTCCGAAGGCTAGCCGAAGGCTTTGAGGACTCGGAGAGGTCGTTGCTGAGGCCAAGGTGTGTAGGTCGAGGCGGGGTGGACCCCGATAACAGTAGAAGCCGAGGGTAGATGGCCGAAGTGCTGCAAGGCAAAAACCCTTTAAAGGCCCCAGGTGAGAACCCGAGGCAGAGTCTCTAACGGTCAAGTTAGTACAGGGTATGAAGGGAGAGTACCAAGACAGGATCCTGGTGGATAGTTCTAGATTAAAGTTATGATAGCAGTTATTGCAATAGCTATTATGACTTTAGTTGTAGGTCTTGAGTTTTTTGTAACCCCCTTTACTTGGAGAGGGGTACCCCTATTTATACTTGAGCTGCCTGGAAGTAGGTGGAGATGAACACCTGAGATGGGAGCCGTACGAAGGCCTGCAGCGGGTTTGGCAGGGTCATGTGAGCTCATTGCGATTGGCTCCGTACGATGGGGGTAGGGTAACCCTGTTGTAGCGGATCTCGTTCCTTGATCTGACGCTCGTGAGCTGGGCCTCCTAGCCTCAAATGGGCTGGGTTGGGTCACCCCACATCACTTGCCCCCTACTCCCGAGGTTGAAGAGGAAAATTCGGCTTCGGCTGATGGGAGTAATAATGGTGAGTGCCAGTGGGCTCGGCAGTCGAGGTGTACCCTGTGGTGGCATCCTCTTTCGTTTCTCTGTCTGGTTCATCTTTATGAGTTGGGCCGAAGTTGCGAGTGGTTTATGGCACTGCTACTTCGGACAAGTGATTCGGGAGGCGCACTCAATGTGGATGTTCTGGTGCCGTCATTTGGGCTGAGAACAAGGGGGGCCGAAGGTTGTTTAGGCCAAAGACTTGTGAAGCCAAAGGCTGTTTTAGGCCGAAAACCTGTGAAGCCCGAGGACCCATGCACGAGACGGCTTTCCGGTCTGACCGGTGCACGCATTCACGCGGTTGGGTCACATAGGCCGGTGGTCCACAATGGGCGGACACGTTGTTTCGCCTTCCGAGGGTGAGCGTTTAGGGATGCGGCACAGCTAGATCACAAGTGCAGGCATTTCGTGTCTGTTGGATCAAGGACGATATGAGCTGTCGCTAGCGCGTCGTTTCGTCCTCCGAGGTTGAGCATCACGTGGCGCGCCATGATTGGGTAGTGGAGGTGGTGGCTTCTTATCCATTGGATCTTGAGAAATCTAGGTCGTTCGTTCCTCTTTAAATAGGGCCCTTAGGGGCAGCATTCTTGTCATTTGCCTCGGTTCTAGGGGGTGGAGCTTACGCTAAGGCTCTTCCGAGCGCTGTTTGTGCCAAGGAGGCATTCTTCCGAAAACAGCATGTACTACCTCCAAACCCGTAAGACCAAGCCGATAGACAACCCTTCTTCCGTGCATAACTAGAAGGGAAAATTTTTCTTTCTGTCCTGCCCCGAGGGTTGGTCCTTCATGTCTGGGTGGGAAGAGGTTAGCTAGGCTGCAGAGAAGAGTGTCCTCGTGCTCACGAGTGAGGAGAACAATGATCTCGCATAGTTGTTTGACTTGGGGATAGTCCGAGCCCAGCCCTTGGTGGAGGAGGAGGTCCCACTAGTTTTTGCGGGGCTCAGCCCTACTCCCCTCGGTAAGAAAGACCCTGCAATCCTTTAGCACGTCCTTTTTCCCCAACCTTTTTCTTCTCTCTTCTCTTCTTTATTTTTTTTGCTGCCTTACTGATGGCTTTGTTTGCAGAGGTGCTAATGGATGCCCGCAAGGCTGTTTTGGAACGTGCTCGTGCCATGCAGAAGGAATGGGCCAAGATGCCTTAGAGGCCTTCTGATGGGTAGAAGGTGAAGGTCTCTACCCCTACAAAGGGGGGGTCATCCCATCATGTCCCTGCCAAGGGGACGAAAGAACAAGTCCCTACCAAAGGGACTTCTTCAACAGTTTCCCCGAAGGGAGCCACTCCGTAGATCCCCACAAAGGGGAAGGGGCCCGTCGAGGAGGGCCAGCCGGGGCACAAGGAGCAAGCACCGCAGCAACCAGTCGAGGTTCCGAGAGGACCTGTTGACAAGGTTGAGGCAGGGAGGAAGAGGCCAGCCGAGGGGTCCGTGGGGGGTCAACCACAATAGAAGGTGGCCCGCACTAGGAGCTCTGCTGGTGACACCTCGAGGGGGTCCCACATGGAGCGGATGGGGCCATTTTCTGCTCCCACTCCATTGGAGGAGCTCGCCCAGCGGTCTGATCAAATCTTCCGCCCTCAGTGGGAGGTCCGCGAGGGGGACTCAATTCGTAACGTGGGAGTTGGCCCAACACTAGTAAGCGGGTCCCTGTTGTCTCAGGACCGCTTCTAGATGTTGGGGATGGCCCTTGACAAGCTGTACGACCAAGGGTTGTAGAGTCTTGCCGAGGTAACAGTCTGTTCCTCTTTGCTTTTCTTTTTTTCTTTTGTTCTTTTTGCTGGGTATTGACTGTTTTCTTGTTGTAGGTCTGCCTTCATTTTGTTGGTCTAGGGGATCGGCTGAAGTTGACCCTGGCCAATATGGATAAGCTGGAGGTTGAGAAAGACAAGCTTCAGTAGACTGCCGCCAACGCTATGGAGAAGCACCGCGAGATGCAGCGGTTCTTCGCTGACGAACAAAAGTTCCGCAAGGAGGCTGAGGAGAACCTGAAGAAGACATAGGATCTTCTTGCCAAGGAGCAGATTGAGAGGGCTTAGGTCAAGAGCCTCGTCTTTGAGGCTGAGCAGTGTCTCCGTCAAGCTGAGGAGGGCATCTCTGAGGTGAACAAGCGGGCAGCCGAGGCAGAGCGGAGGGACGAGGAGGCAGCTAAGAGGGCTGCCAAGGCCGAGCAAAAGGCGGCTGGTGCCAAAAAGAGGGCCCAGGAAGCAGAGAAGTGAGCTAATGAGTTGGCCGATGTCGCTTCCGGGGCTTATTTGGACGGGATCGAGGACACCAAGAAGGCACTCTTGGCGGTGCTTTCGGACTTCGATGTTGAATCTCTGAAGGTGATTCCCGATACTCCCGAAGAGGATGCCGACTCTGCACTTCCTCCTCCAACTAGTGGCAAGGCTTAAGCCAGGCTTCTTTCTCTCCTTTTTTTTGTATATGTATTCGACCTAATGGGCCATGAAACAAATTTGTAAAGCTAAAAGAAGTTTTTGTGCATAATGAAAATCAGAGGAATTTTTTTATCTTTTGCTTCGACTGTTGCACTTATGTTTTGCTATGTTATCTTTCCTTGTATGTTTTTGCACCATTTTTTACACTTATGCTTTTGTTGCCGAAGGGTCCTTGCCCCTCCAAAAGAAAAAACACAGCATGGGACAAGTGTAATTCTCTTCGGTTTGCTTTGTTCTACTTTTGCGCGTCAGGATCATGGCGAAGGGGTGGCCGAGGCGAAGCCTCCGAGGCTAAGCCGGGGCTTGCCTGGCCTAACACCCTTTTAAGCGTTCACTTAGGCAAGGCCGAAGAGGCCTGTGATGGGGAGAGGCTGAAGTGGGGCGTGAGGCTCACCTGGCTCTCTTCCCTTTACTTAAGTAGATAGCAAGATGACCTGTCGATGTAGAGTGGGGCCGAGGCTGAGTTGGGGCTTGCCTGTCTTCCAATCTTCTAAGTGTTGGGTTTGGCGGGGCCGAAGTGGCCTGCCATATTAAGGGGTGGCCGAGACGAAGCTGGAGTTCATCTAGCTCCGTGGGGCCTAGGTCGAGCAAAGGCTCACCTGGCTCCTGTATCCCAACGTGTTAACCTTGACGAGGCCGAGGTGGCCTGCCATATTGGGGGGTGGCCGAGACAGAGCTAAGGCTCGTCTAGCACTATGGGGCCCCGGTAAAGCTATAGCACCCCTGGCTCCCGTATCCCCGCACATTTGTTTCGACAAAGTCGAGCGCAACACTCCGAGGAGGCTGACTTCTTTTGTTGGTAGCGCTAAGTGTGAAAGTCCAGGAGGTTAGCCGCTGCCGAGGCGGGGCATTGAAGCGCATGAGGCCTCGACCGTCCTGGTGTATTATGACACGTTAAGTTTTAGCTAGGGTGTTCACTACTTACTCATCAAATCCTGGTGTCGGTCCAGCGAGGGTGTATACGCCCCTGCCAGTTGCAAGGCCGAAGAGTTGTAAGAACTTAGTAGGTACACGCACTGAGCATTGAGCCGAAGAGGAACTTTGCTTCATTCATTCCACAATTTCAAAAAGATGTTACAATCATTTGTAGTACATCTGGAGGTTATCCGAATTCCATGTCTGAGGTACAACTCTTCCATCTAGGTGTTCTAGGTGGCAAGTATCGGGGCCGACGACTCGCTTGATTCTGTAGGGGTCTTACCAGTTGGGGCCTAGCTTCCCTACTCCGGGTTCGGGGACCATGACTTTTCTGAGGACAAGATCTCCCTCTTGATAGTGACTTAACCAAATGGGGTTTACTACTTCTGTGCCGTAGGTTAAGCCGAATGGGGTTTCTCCCGTGGCTGTCCGAAGCATAGTTCGGTAAGCCCAGAGTACACTATTCAGTTCTTCAGCTCATATGCCTTTAGCTCGGTCCAATCTGGTCTTTAGTCCATCTAGTATTGTCCTATTGGTGACCTTGGCTAGGCCATTGGTTTGGGGATAGCCTACCGAGGTGTACTGTTGCCTGATGCCGAGGGAGGCACACCACTCCTAGAACTTGGCGTCATCAAATTGCTTCCTGTTGTCGGTGACCAGCATATAGGGTAGGCCGAAGCGGTAGATGATGTTTTTCCAAAAGAAGTTTTGGATGGTTCACGTCGTGATGGCGGCCAAAGGCTCGGCTTCCACCCACTTGGTGAAGTAGTCTACTGCAACAATGAGGTACTTTTTGCCCCTCTTGGCCGGAGGAAAGGGGCCAAGGAGGTCCATGCCCCATTTGGCAAAGGGCCATGGGCTATTGAGGGCTGAGAGAGTTGTGGTCAGCCTATGGCATAAGTTGGTGTGCCTCTGGCATGGGTCACACCTTTGCACCAACCTAGCTACATCCTTGTGGAGGCCAAGCCAAAAGTAGCCCTGCCTTAGAGCTTTTTGGGCTAGGGCTCTCCTGCCGAGGTGGTTACCACATATGCCTTCGTTAATTTCTTGTAGCACATAATTGCCTTCCTCTAGACGGAGGCATCGGAGTTAAGGCAAGGTGAAGGATCTTCGGTACAGCTTTCCCTCTAGCAAGGTATAGTGGGCTGCCTGTCGTCTGAGTCGTTTTGCCTCATTTCTACCTTCGGGCAGTCGTCCAGTTGACAGGAAGTTGATGATGGGATCCATCCATGAAGGTTCAGCCTCTATGGGGAGCACTTGGACTTCTTCGATGAAGGGCCGAAGTAGCTTCTCGACGTGCACGGTAAGGCCAAGGGATCATTTCGAGGTACTTGCCAACTTGGAGAGAGCGTCAGCTCGTGCGTCCTCGGCTCATGGGACCCATTGCAGGGAGAAGTGTTGGAAGTGGCGAGTTAGATCTTGGACTTTGGCGAGGTACTTGGACATGCTTTATTCTTTAGTCTCGTAGTCGTCGTTCACCTGATTCACCACCAGCTGAGAGTCGCTGAAGACTTCGACATGTGAGGAGCCAAGGTCCCTAGCAAGCTGGAGACCAGTGAGGAGGGTCTCATACTTGGCTTCGTTGTTCAATGCTTGAAAGTCGAACCTTAGCGCATACTCCAGGACAATATTATCTTGGGTGAAGAGGACGAGGCCCGCTCCGCTTCCTTTGGCATTGGAGGAACCATCGACAAAGAGCTTCCATCGAGGTTGAGCCTCGTCGTCCACATGATCCCCCTCAACATTTTCTAGGGGCTGGCGATGGGCTCGACTGAAGGTGCACTCCACTATGAAATCTTCCAGGGCTTGTGCTTTGATCGTGGGCCTCGGTTGTTACTGGATGTCAAACTCCGACAGCTCGATGGCCCACTTCGTCAGGCATCCCGAGGTCTCAGGTTTGGCAAGGACAGCCTTGAGGGGCTGGTTCGTCAGGACCACTACAGTGTGGGCCTAGTAATACGACTGGAGTTTTCTTGCCGAAATCACGAGGGCGAAAGCCAACTTTTCTATCTCAGGGTACCTGGTCTCGGCGTCGCAGAGGACCTTGTTGGCATAGTACATCGGCTTCTGCATGCCATCTACCTTGATGAGGACTGAACTGACTACTTCATCCCCGACCGAGAGGTATAGGTACAGGTAAGGTACGCCTTGAGCTCATCAAAGGCGCGTTGGCACTTCTTCGTCCACTGGAACTCTTTTAGCTTCTTGATGGCATGGAAGAAGGGTAGGCAGCGGTTGATTGACTTTGACTTGAAGCGATTGAGGGCTGCTATTCGGTTGGTGAGTTTTTGGGTCTCCTTCACCATCCACGGGGGTGCCATATCTAGTATGGCTTGTAAAGAATGATATACTTAAAAATATTTTTAACTTTTTTAGAGAATGTAGATTAAAACCTAGATTTGAATTCTACCTTCATAGTTCTCATCCAAAATGTCAAGAATCTTGAATATGATTCTCATTTTAGACCCATAAGCCTATATGGTACTGTCTACAAGATAACAACCAAGATCTTAAGAGTGCTTTTAAGCCTAGGCACGACTATTAGTGACAATATCCTCTACAAAGTTATGCATTATATGAAGCACACTAAAGAGAAGAAAGGAATCAAGGCCATTAAATTTTCCGAGTAAAGCCTATAATAGGGTAGAGTGGATGGTTTTGAAAAAGCTATGGAAAAATAGATTAAATGGGTAATTTCTTTTGTGTCTTATCAAATTCTTGTTAATGGCTCTCCATCTAAGAAAATTTATAGCCTCAGACAAGGAGATCCCTTTTCCCTTTTTATCTTTCCTTATCTACTAAAATGTTTTCTCAGCTATCCTAAATGATTTGGTTGAAAGAAAAATTCCATCTGCCATTAAAATTAGTAAGCTCTCATCTATTTTTGCAAAAGCAACTATATATTCTCAAAGGCAAAACTTGGGGAACTAGTTTCCTACTAGATGCTTTCTTCACTTCTGAAAAAAGTTCAAGTCAGCAGGTGAACTCAAATCAGATTTTTTTCCAGTTCAAATATGCACCCAATGTTAAAAAAGGTAGAAAACCCCTCCATCCATTTGGGTACATATCCAATTATTGGAAGGAAAAAGTGTCAAATCTTTGATCACCTTAGTGATTGAGCGTCTAATAAAGCTAGAGGTTCAAGAGGCTCCTCTCAAGTTGGAAAATAGGTGCATCTAGAATTAGTTATCACTGCTATTCCTACCAACCGTATTCTATGTATTTTAATCCCAAGAGGAATATGTGATTACTCAACCAAGAGCCCCAAAAAAAAAAAAAAAAAGTTTTGGCGGGGAGACCTTGATGATCAAAAAACGTTAGATGGGTTCAATAGGCTCAAATCAGTAGAAATAGGTTTGATGGCGGTTTGGGTTTCATGGATCCTCAAGCATTAATTCTATCTCTTTTAGCTAAGTTGGCATGGAGATTGTGCAATGACTCGACAAGCTTGTGGGCCAAAACATTAAAAGTCAAGTATTTCCTTGAAGCAAAGGACAAGTCAAATCCATCTTAGGGTTAGAGGAGTGTGATGGCATGGAAAAGTGCTTGAGAAAGGAATCCTTTGGAGGGTCAACAAGGGGTTTAATCTCAAATTGTGGGAGGATCCTCGGATTCTAGGGATAGATGGCTTTAAACCCATGGGTCCTATAACAGTCGATACTGAGAATGGTTTGGTTCCTGACCTTATTACTCAACATGAAGGATGCTGGGATGTACAAATAGTATTCAATTTGTTTTCCCCTTACGAAACTCAAAAAAAAAAAAAAAAAAAAAGCCTTGAAATAGAACTAGCCGAAAATGGTTGTGGAAGGCGGTCTGGTTTGGGCTTCAAATGGAAAAGGAAGGTTGAGTATTAAATCAGCTTATTTCCTTGCTAAGTCTCTAATATATCTACCAAACTCTAAAGTTTCGAAATCCAGTTTGGATAACGAGAAGACAGTTGATCTAGTCTCTTCCTATTAAACCAAAACTCAAGCATTTTATTTAGAGGTGTTGTGTAAATGGCCTATTAGTTAAAAAGAATCTTTTCAATTGAGAAATTGTGCAATCTCCCTTCTGTTCTAGGGGTGAGCAGTAAGAAGCCATCCTTCATGCTCTCCTCTATTGTGAAAAGGCCAAAAGGCCAAATGCATTTTGGTTAGGTGCAGATATTGGTATTAGACCAACTGAAGAAGATGATCACAGGCCATTTGATGTGTGGTTCGATGAGCTGTTAGGGTCTCTTAGAAACACAAATGTGGATATTATTGCAAATTCAGTAATTTGTTTGTAGGAAGATAGGAACACTTCTTAGTTCTTATTTTGAAAACGATTACACTAATCCTCTTCTTGTGACTGCTTCTATTCACAAGTCTATAGTGGAGAGAGATCAAATCTTGTAGCTCGAATGAAGCGGTTTTTGGTTTCTGTTGAGGGATCGATTTGGGGTCTATTGGGGATTAGGTTATGGTACCTACGAAGCTGCCTCTCCTATAATTGCTGCTTAAGTCAAAGCCATTTTAGAAGCTTCAAAATTTGCGATTTCTTTAGACTTAAAAGATGATTGTATTGAATCAGATAATTTGCTGATTGTGCAGTGTTAATCCAATGATATCTTCTGCTTCTCAAGAAATCCTTTTCGTTTGCAAGGATCTCAGGTCCTCGTGTTAAGGTATCGAATCTATTTGTTAAAAAAAAAAATCAATTTGATACACATTTCTTATGTATACATAAGTTCTATAGTGGATTTGAATCAGATTTTGGATCAATCCATATTGATTGGCTGCTTCCATTATATTGTTGCTAGAAAATACTACTTTTGGCTTTGGATCTTCCATATCATTCTGGAAAGATATCTAAACCGATTTCTTTCTGATCATTGATAAAAACATTCATTCAAACATATTAGTGATGACCTCAAAGAGTTAATTGTACTGCCCATGAGGTAGTTAAAGCAGGTTTAAGGCTATCCTTTTATTCTTTAGAGAAGCTCTACCTTTATGGTGTTACGCTGCAAACAGGATTTCCTACCCACTCTCTACCCGCCATAAATTGCAGTCACACATCTCTATCTGCAATTCACGGCGGGTAGAAAGTGGATAGGAAAAGTGAGTAGGAGCTGTTGTTCAGAAAGATGTCTCTGGTGACAATATTCGCTTGGTGGTTGTAAGTGTTCTTAGTGTTTGTCTTTTCCTGATTATCTTTGTGCCTTTCCCTTTTATGTCTTTTTTTTTTTTCTTCCTTATTTGTTGTTTACCTTCAAAGCTATTTTTTATTGTTGGTTTGTTGTTATTGTTCTTTGCTTGTGCTTAATGAATTTCTGGTTTACTAAGAAGATATTTTGAATCTTGAAACCTCAAAAACCATAACATCCCCCTCTCCCAACTGGCGCTCTCTCTCTCTCCAGCTGGGGGTTGGGGTGGGAGGATAGGATATGGCTCTAGCCTCCCCTGAGCTGGTCCCTTAATGTGACCTACTAGAAGCTCCATCTATCGGCCAAATGTTGGGTTACATACAATTTTAAATAATAAAACTAATTAATAATTGAGAAGGGAAGAAAACCAATCTCGATTTCTTATTGACAAGAAAAAGCCCTCTATACTATATTATAAATTTATAATACAACACATTTGATTAAGAAAACTTCCCACAATATTTTCTATACGCCTACACCTTTGTGATATGATAAGAATACATAGGCAGCTTGAACATCAACCACAGCACTGTCACTTTAGTATCTTTGTCTTGCCACCCAAGTATCTTGATGCATTAAAACTCCAGGCAACCAATCAATTCAAACCCTTTTCAACCCTCTTCTTCACCATCTATTGTCCTGTGCTGCCTGGTTTTCCTGCTGTGGAGCCTCAGCATAAACTTGACCTTGGTCTCTCACATCTCTGAATATGGAAAGAAGGTAATTAAGGCCATCGGAAGAAGCACCACCTAGGATCCATAATAAAAGCGAACTGAATGAGTTCAAGGTACTGGGATTAGGGGCTGCTTCAGTTTGTTGTGGATCGGTTGGTTGTGGAAATTGAATAGGACCATGTATCCTGTCTGGATTGTCAGTCTCTAGTGGCTCTTGAAGTCCTGAAGCTTCTGGCGCACCATTTGCTGACCTAGCTTGATCAGATTCAGCACTCAAGTGACCTCCTGAAACAGGGTCACTGTTGACTGGCTGTTGGTTTCTTGTGTTTAATCTTGTGATGTGTAAGGTTGAAGCTAGGATCGTAGATGAGGTAATGTGGAAGTCTGGGTGCTGCTGAAGCTGAGACCGCCTAAATCTTTGTAGAGCTGGGACCTGAGATACATGAATCAAATCCAAGAAACTAATATAAATCAGATTCAAGAAAATAATGGAGTCTACATCTCTAACAGTTGAAGTGGCTGAATTAAATTACTTATTACTTTCCAGTGGATAAAATAATTATATAATAAAATATCTGAGTGTGTAGTAAACTAGTAATCAGCCCAACTTCAGTTCCAACCATGAAGGATCCATTCAGTTCGGCCACTTCTTCTGTTATAAAACAGCCTCTAAGATTTTGAGAATAACCAAATAATCATTACTATTTCAGCAAGTCATAAATGAAAAATTATGGCATTCATTGGTCATGCAACAAGATATCTCAAAATAGTTACCTCAAAGCGGTTCCAAAAGTATAGAATGAGGTGCTGCATAAATGCTGCAGTGGTGGAGAAAGCCAAATATGAAAAACCTATAAAACGTGATATGAATGGGATGAGGAATCTATTTTATAAATATAATAAATAATAATCTGCATCATGAGAAAAAAAAAGCATGATATAACCAATAGGACATACCATAAGCATATGAAAAGAAATAAATGTGGAAAACCAGAAAATAAAGCAAGAAGAACCGAGGGAAGAACTTCACTGATAATGGTGTCCGAACGCTGCAAACCAGTGAGAACCAAGACTATTTCAGAAAGGCATGTTATATGAGGAAAAATATAACCAAAAAAGGCAACCCAAAACCAAACAGTAAAAAAAAGAAAAAAAAAAAAACTGAGAGAGAGAGAGAGAGAACCTGATCAGTGTAAACAATTCACACAGCCATACAACAATCAAGACCATGAAAGCAAGCAGTTGGTCATCATAAAACTCAAACAGAAAAAATAGGATTCCAATCATAATCTGCAGAATTCATGCATAATACTATATAAGCAAATAAAATTGAAAAAACAATCTAGATCTATAAGGTATATTAGAGAAAAAATTAAAGTTTTTTTTTCCAAATGGTCTTCAACTCTTGTATTCTTTCATTTTAGTGGATCAAAAAAAGACCATAAATATACATACCGGTACAAAGACCAGTGATTCAATTACATGCACAAAGATCAACTGAAAAGTTGGTAGCTGATGCCGTGCATGGTGTTGAAGCTGCACTGCAATATTTAGAAAACAAGTCATATCACAAAACAAAGATTGCACCAATTTGATGGAACAAAAAGGCCTGCAGTGGAACAAGCTACAAAATGGGAAACACAACTGTGTAGCCCACCAATGCTTGTGCTGCCTCACCTTTTTGCTTGTAATTGCTGGAGGCCAATTTGTAACTCGAACTCCTAAACTGCCCAATAAATGAGGTACCTTCTGGACAAGTCATACCCCAATATTTGTACTTTCTCTACAATCCTAGCCATAGAATTAAATGTGAAAACCACAAGTAGGTACCTGATTTGAACATTTTATACTGCATTAAGCCTAGGACCTGGGACGAAGGCCCTCAGATAGAGCCCATTCAAATTTAAACAAATGCTCAGCCCAAGCCCATCTATGTTACACACCTAAATACAAATTTGGCAGTGTATGAAAAAGAAGTCAATATGTCTATGGTGTGATTGTAAAATCATACAATTTGGGGTTTTGGGTTATTCACGGATTGGCCTCTTAATAGACAGATGTTTAACTTAAGACATATCTGGTGGTGTTCACACCACACTATATCTCCTTAAAGCAATATGAAATAAAGTTCACCTGTGAACTTCAGCATGCGTGTCTGTGTCTCTCTAAGAGTAAATGAAACTGACATTGTTGTCGTGAAGAAAACAAAGAGAGACATCATAAGCACCCCACACTTCGTCACAAAGTAATCTGCAAGAAAAGAGAATGAAAGCATTTCAAATTAGATTCTCAGGCAAGCAGATGTTTCACCTAGTCAATGGAAAAGCACTGTTTTCATGAAGACCACTAGGTAATATTTATATACAAAATCAAGCTTAAAATCTTAATCAAAGGCCGGATTCACAAGGCATGCTATAAAACTGAGAAAAAGCGAATGCCCAATCAACTTTTTTATAGGAAATGGTAACTTTCATTAGCTTAATATGAGAAATACAACTCCTACAAAGACATAAGGTGACCCCTCATCATATAATCAGATTACAAAACAGCCAAGAAAAAAGACTCCCGATTAACACATTTCTTTGCTAAAGTGTCAGATAAAGCATTTGCCAACCTCCTAGTCCATTTAACATGTGCACCCAGCTCTGTTGTGAGGCTCAATAATTCCCTTAGGTTGTCTAAGGGGCCATGTTCCCAAACTATTTTTGGTATCCATCCTACAACTAATTTTGAGTCTCCCTCCACTTCTAACTGTTGAATGCTCAATTTTTTGTATCCATCACTTCTGCTGTAAGCAAGTCAACTAACCCTATTGGACCAGAAAAAATGGCCCCAATGTTCTTCCTCCCGCATCTCTAAAAACACCCCCAATTCCAGAGGGTCCAGGGTTGCCAATAGAACTACCATCGAAGTTTAGTTTTACATTACACTGCATAGGAGGAGAAGGCCCTGCTATTATACTCCAACCTCTAGTCGAGTCATCTATAGAGACATCCTTGAATAAGTCTAGAGTTTCCAACCAATGTATGGCCTTGATGATGATCCCTTCTATAAGTTCAGGAACTGTTTTTTTCTTTCCATTGGAAAATCATGTTATTTCTCTCTTCCCAAACTGTCCACAAGATAGCAGACCTCGTTGTTTAACACATCACCCTTCCCTTCTTTGGTTGTCAGAAGAAGCTAGTGTCAAAAAGATCCGCTACACTTGAGGGAGGATTCCACCTGCAATCAAAGAGAGAGAACCAATCCCAAATAAGATCAACAAAAGGATAAGATATAAATAGGTGATTCACCGTCTCACCACTCCTCAAGCAAAGGCTACAAACATGTGGAGGCAATCACTAATTTGGTCTTTCTCTTTAGTAGAAAAGTGTAGAAGATCTGTTTTGATATAAAATCTGTAGGAAAGAGAAAAGAAGGTTTATGCAGAGAAGAAAAGAGGAGAGAAATTGAAGAGAATGGGAGGAGCCAAAATTAGGTGTGGTCGCCCCTTAACTAATATATTCACAAATAAAAAACTGAATACAAAGACAAGTATGCCCTTAGTAAGTTAGCTACTTGTAAAAACTAAGTAAACATTCTTAACTTAAACATACACCAATGGGCCCTGGGCCCAATAACTCTCTAACTATGCTATGTAAATAAAAAACAAATGATATCAGCCCAAAACTCAACACTCCTCAACTTGGGAATAGATGTCACACATTCCCAACTTGCATAGATCATGCTCCAGTTTGTTTCTTAAAGCACCTTTTGTAAGAGCATCAGCAAGCTACAAGTCAAATGCAACATATGGTAAGCACACTTCTCCGAATGTCACCCTTCCCCTTATAAAGTGCCTATCCACTTCTACATGCTTCGTCCTATCATTCTGAACTGGGTTGTGGGCAATGTTAATTGCAGCTTGATTGTCACGGTATACCATCCTAAGTTCTTCGGCCTCAACTCCAATCTCCCCCAACAAGAATTGGACCCAAAGGAGCTCTAAAACACCATGTGCCATAGCTCTGTATTCAGCTTCTGCACTTGACATTGCTACAACTGATTGTTTCTTCCTCTTCATGAAACTAAATTACCTCCAACAAGAGTGTAAACTCCTGATGTAGATCTCCTGTCACCTAGACACCTTGCTCAATTAGCATCTATGTAAGCCTCTAATTTCAAATGTCCATGGTCAGCAAACAGTATGCCTCTACCTGGGTGTCCCTTCAAATAGGAAAGTATTCTGTTAATGACCTCCCAATGCTAAACTCGTGGGGCATGCATGTATTGACTCACCACACTCACTACAAAAGAGACGCCTAGTCGTGTCATACATAAGTATAGCAACCGGCCCACTAATCGCCGATACCTTTCAACATCCTTCACTAGCTCACCTTTTGAAGCATTTATCCTATGGTTCTGATCAATAGGTGTATCAGCTGCCCTTGCCCCAAGTTTTCTTGTCTCCTGTAGTAAGTCCAAAACATACTTCCTCTGTGAGATGAAGATCCCATGCTTGGACCTTTCCACCTCAATGCCCAAAAAGTACTTCATCTCTCCAAGATCCCTAATCTCAAACTCTTTGTGCAAGTTCTTCTTCAAGGTATCAATCTCACTCTGATCATTTCATGTGACTACAATGTCATCCGCACACACTATCAAAACTAACACCAGTGATCCCAA
The DNA here is from genome assembly GCF_000365185.1 of Nelumbo nucifera. The sequence continues at coordinate 1,294,198 of NW_010729159.1, forward strand.
CCTTTTCAAAAAATGAGTATGACCAGATTGAGTTTGAATATAACCAAACTTTGGGTGATTGCTTCCAACCATATAGAGACTTCTTCAATCTACATACATTTCCTTTATCCACATCACTGTAAAAACCATCTAGAAGATCCATGTACACCTCCTCTTACAAGTCTCCATTAAGAAAAGCATTCTTCACATCAAGTTAGAAAAGTGGCAAAGAGTATGTAGATGCTAGTGATAGAAGAATTTGGACTAAGCTCATCTTTGCCACTGGTGCAAAAGTCTCCAAGTAATCTATGCCATAAGTCTGAGTGTACCCTTTTGCAACCAGCCTCACCTTTTATCTTTCTATACTTCCGCCAGCCTTGTACTTCACTATATAAACCCATCTATATCCAACTGTCTCCTTGCCATCAAGTAAATCCACAATCTCCCATGTCTGATTTTTAATCAATGTTTTCATTTCCTCCTACATAGCTTTTTTCCACTCAAGTTTGGAGAGAGACTCACCAATACTCCTGGGTATAAACACAGAATCAAGGGAAGAAATGAAAGCCTAGTAAGAAGGAGATAATCCACTGTAGGAAAGATAATGTGAGATGCAATGAGCAGTACCTAGAATAGTGATATTTAGGTCATTTGCAATGGTGTTAGGAGCATGGGTAGTGGTATCAATAGGAACTAAACCATCAGTGGAAACAAGGGGCATACCTAGATCTATTTTAGTCAAACCTGGAATCTCCGATGAGCTGATAGGGAGTGACATGGATTCTTTTGCTATGGAATCAACCTCCCTGTAATGTCATAGGCACTATCGTGTAAAACATTGAGATGCAAGATGAAATGGAGGTGGAAAAGTAGGTGGAGTAGGTGGGTCGGACACTGGAGTGGATAAAGGAACTGGAATAAGAAGTGGTATAGATTGTTCACTTCCCCAAAACACACTCCCTAAGAAGAATCCCCCAAGAAAAAAGGTGTTGACTAAAAAAGGTGACACCCATAGTAACATACCAACTCCCGAAGACTAGATCATAACAATAATACCCCTTTTGATTTCCTGCATACCCAAAGAAGACACACTTCTTTGCCTTATGGTCTAACTTTAAGCAATGAGGACCAAGAAAATGGACAAAGTATATACATCCAAAAGGCTAAACGGAGTGTTATATCCAAGAACACGAGAAGGCACCCGATTAATAAAAAAGCTATTGTAAGAACTGCATCACCCCAAAAACGAACTAGAACTATAGAGATTAACATCATGCTTCTTGCTACTTCCACAATATGTCTATTCTTCCTTTTTGCTACACCTTTCTATTGTGGAGTGTATGTACAACTGCTTTGATGGACTACTCCATGCTCTAATAGGTATGATGCCAGTTTTTTTCAAAGTATTCTCTGGCATTATCCGATCTAAACACTTTTACTCATACCTTAAACTGCATCAACACCATCTAATGGAATTGTTGAACCAAAGACGGTACCTCATCACAGGATCTCAACAAACATATCCAAGAGTATCAAGAATAATCATCCACAAATAGAAGAAAATACCAATAACCACCCATAGAGGAAATATGGTATGGCCCCCACACATCAGTATGAACAATATCAAAAACAAAAAACATTTTTTATTGCTTGCTTTAAAGGAATGTCTACAATTTTGGGCAAACTAACAGACTCAAACAATTTTGGAACCAAAAATCACAAAGAAGCAAAAGACGAATGCTCTAACTGATTATGCCAAAACATAATCTGACCCACTAACTTTGACTTAATGTTCCTACTAACATGATGACTATGATGACTAGGAAGCGCATCAAGAAGATATGTTCCATTCACCTACGACTACTAGCAAGCACATTAAGAAAATAGATTCCATTCATCTCACGACCACTCTAAATCGTCCTCTTTGATTACAGATCCTGCAAAACACAATGACCAGGAGAAAAAATCACTAAACAATTTAAATTCTGTCAAGCTACTAATAGATAAAAGATTAGTGCTCAGTCTAGGAACATGAAGAACAAAAGGTAAGGTAATGGTATCAGTTATCTTGATAGACCCTTTCCATCAGCAATGAGACCATGTGATCCATCAACAGAGGTGATATAAGGAGAAGATGGTGGAAATATTGGTCATATGTTTTGAGGCTCCTAAGTCTATAATCTAGGGAGGCCCCCGTACCTATAGCGGATGCATAATTTGCAGTGGCATGTGAATTACCTGTATGTGCAAACAAAGTAGAATGGCTACCTCCTGATCCACCTACACCTTGTTGTCCACCTGATAATGAGATGGAACTGGTTGTATCCCTATGATTCAGAAACTATCTATATCTCTCCAATTTGGTCTTGATAAATCCCCAGCCACTGCCATATTCACATTTCCCTTCTTGTTTATGAGTCGGATTGGTATTAGGTGTGGGTAAAGTTTCTAACAGGTATCTCTAGTATGTTTAGGTTTCTTATAGTAGTCACATATCAAATCCTTCTTGTCCTCCTTCCTTGGTTCATTTCCACCCTTATCCCCACTCGACTTAGGCTTCACTGTGCTAACCATAGCTGACTGCTCAAGGCCTAGCTTTCTCATCATCACATTCCTCATATGCTTGAGAGAGTTACATTGTCTAGGGAAAGAATATGTTGTGCAATGTCATAATCAGGGTTAAGTCCTGCTAGAAACTCAAAACCCTATTCTTCTCTACCAGTTTCTGATAAATTGTTGCATCTTTGCTACTTTCTCTAACCACATTTTCCAAATGATCTATCTCCTCCCATAAGGTTTGGAGGGTTAAAAAATAAATGGCAATAGACTTATCTCCCTGCCTAGTAGCAATCACCTTGTTTCCCAATTGGTAGGCTCTAGCAACATACTCATTCAGTGAATAAGTTTTTGCTACTCCATCTCAAATCTCCTTTGTTCTGTAGGCTCATAGAAAGCTCTTACTTATATGGGGTAACATGCAATTGCACAACCAAGTCTTCACCATGTAGTTCTCCTGTAAGCAGTTCATCTTCCGATTCCCCTATAGACACAAAAAAAGTAGCCTAAAGGTCCTCTTTTGGGAGGACACTTGGATTGGAGACTCTCCTCTTAAGGATAGATACCCAATCATAACATAGAAATCTATCTTAACATAGAAAAAAGCAAGAGCAGAAATGAACTAAAAATCTATCAAACAGACAAAAGATGAATTATAATTGGTGTATTGAAGCCACAAGATCTGAAGCGAAAGGCATCAATTTAATAAAGGCATGGCCCCTCTTGTCATACTGGCAGAGATTCAGTTACTTCTACCTTTCATAACATTCACCCATCTGGGTATATATAGGAGAAGCCATGGTTCGTAAATTAGTGAGGTTTATTGAAATTTCTCCAAAATTTCCCCATTTTTGATAGGGGTGATACGAATCTATTCAAGAATCTTTTTTTCCTACCATCTCCAATATATTGTCGAACTGTCAGTGACATTTCAGATTTTATTAATAGACTATACATTTAAGGTTAAACATTTTAGAATATTGTTAAAAACTTTATGGCATTTCATTAAATGTCATAGTTTTTGAAAAATATTTTCCTAAAAGAACAAATGGGGATTTGGCGATTGAATGATTGCTTTACTATTTTGATACGATTCACTTAGTATAAATCAAAAGAAAAAGAAGGAACATAACTACAAAAGTGGATTTTCAATCTAATAAAAACATATAGTCCAAAAAAGACAAAAGTCAAACTGGAAAGTAAATGGCATGCATGAGAAAGAGAAGATAGTCAAAAGACTAAAAGGGTGAAAGAGAGAGAAATACCTACTGAAGTTTCTTAATCTTCTCTATTTGTTTCATACAGTTGTTTCATAACTACAAAAGCCTCTTAATCTTTATTAACAAATTCCATGTTTTTAGAAAATTTCCTTGACTTCTTATATTTTTCAAAAATCAACAATATATCCCCGAAATTTCCCCATCTCTACATGCTAAGATGTCTACAAATATAGAAATTGTGAACCATGGCAGGTGAGTAGAAGTATGAGAATTCATGGAACATTCCTACATATAAATCATTGACAATTGCATATAAAATATTGTGTAATAGCATACTCCATGGTTCTACAGCTATCACAAATAGTTTTTATGTGCTGGCCATAGTCATTGACAGATTCATGGCCATAGTCTAAAGTTCTAGAATTCAGAACCAAACCAGACAGCCGAGAACTAGAACCATAGTCAGTTTGAACCCAACTGGAAGATTCCATAAAAAGACTTCAACCTGGTAAAATATTCAGTGCAACAAATTTGCCTTACCAACCAATATGGGAGGTTGGGAACCTAAGGGTGGTATTTAGGTTAATATGTGACAGGTGTTTGAATATTGTAGAGCTACTAACAACCCTAAAACACACCCAAGCAGAGCATGCTCGGTCATATACCCAAAGGGGGCAGGAGAAATTGGAAGAGAGCTTTAAAGATTTTTTTCATTATGAAAAGAACATGAAAATGTAACCAAATAAAAGACTTTGAAGCAATATCAGTAAGAAATGGCCTTAAAAACTGAATTTTGGCACCGTAGATGTCAATTTCATCCTTTTTCAGTTTGATAAAGCACTCCAACAATGAACATAATATCCTTTTTCAGTTTGACACATCCACTGTTCTATTAGATCTGAGATCCCCTTGCAATGGGACAGATTCAACCATATTGTTTGACCACTGACCATCTCAAACAATGTGACCAAGTACCAAAAGACAAAGTAATCAAACATATAATCAACAGATAAACATAAATGAAAACAGAAAGAAAGGAAAAATAAATGTAGAGGGTATATTTTCATTTCTTTACAGATAAAAATAAACAAACCTCGCCTCAAGTTCAGCAGTAACTTATTCATCCCCTGTAGTTTGGGGTTAAGTAACTTATCCCACCCTATGCTAACAAGCTGTCAATTTTAGTGACAGAAGGTGCTTAGGTGACATTTAAAACTTTTTAAAAGTCTATTTTACCTTCTTGCATCTTCTTTAAGGAATATACATCTTCCACCATAACATTAAGGTTTGAATGAAAGGTTGAAAACAGGTTCTATAAAATTTTGATATCACAAAACAATATTTAGTGTTTATAAATGAAGACGATTTTGTTAATTTTAAAACATATATTTTGGAAGAAAAGTTAATACTTCTATTATTATGGGAACTTTGATAAAATGTCTTAATTTTGTCTCTTCCATTAACCAACCCTGTAGTTTTGTAGCCAAAGGGGGTTTAAGTTATTAGGTAAACCTGAAGTATTTGACTGAAACCTCAGGGAAGATATAAGTAATTTACCCTTTTATTAATCAAAAACTTCATTGAGCATAACTCCCGAGCATACATTCTCTTGGCTGTTCAACTCAAGATCTAGGTTTCAATGGCATATAATTGTATTTCAAAAAGCTCCCAAGGAATGCCTCTTCGCTTAATGCAATTCTCAAGAGCTAAATCTTTGAAGATACTAATTCAAACCATGTTACATTGATGTCATCTTGTAGATTGACAGCAGTATTAAACCAACCTCAGTTAAATGAATAGAAGCACAGGAATTTTCTCAGAATATCAAACAAACTACAGCATGTGCCAAGAAAGCAAGAGAAAAGCTTGAGTTAGCAAACCTCCAAATCTTGTATAACCTTCCGCTGGCTCATGTGCATAACTAAGATCATAGAACTCCTTAGTTTGGTAATTGTACAGATAACCTGCATTAAATTACAAATCATGCTTAGAAACACTAATATGAGAAAGAACATTAACTAAAGTCAACCAAATTAATTATGTTAAAATATAAGACAAAGTCTTGGATTTAGGACAGATGACCAATACAATGGTGTGGGGATCCTGTAACTTGTCACATCTTCCACAAGTCAAGGATCAAGACCTGCCATTACATGAGCCTTACCTATGAGAATAACGAGGCCAAAAATCAGCATAGGATACAATCCCCAACAATATGTTTTTGCTTCCAATATTTGGATGGTGGGAGAAAAAGTATACTAAATATGCAACCAAATTCTCACAGATTAGAAAACTAATAAGAGCCACTCACAATAAACTCAACTATAACTTACTAAAGCCAAACCAAAAGTGATGGAACTTGAACCAAAAGCACAGGACCATTTGATGACTTGACATGATGACATGTGAGGTCAACATGGTTAAACTTTGACTTTGGCATTGGCACTCCAAAGATTTTTGAGAAGTCAAAACACTCCTTGATGAAATCTGATCAAACTGAGATTTTGAGGATTCCTTCAGCACAGGACAATTTTCTCTTCCCATATTCTCTTCTCCTATCCCCTATGGTTGAGAGCATGGCATGAGAGCAGGTTCAGCCATAGATATGATTGATTTTATTATCTTGGGTTCCTTTGTTTTTTGGAGATGGTGATTGCAAGAAGATCTATACTCTTTCTTGGACTGATCAAACAAAACAGAACACTTTTTCTTTATTTTTTTTCCTTGATCATATAACCAATGGGTGTTCTTTTGGGAGTCTGAACACTGTGAAGGAGGTATAAGGAATTCTTAGAGGTTTTATGGAATGTTTTCTCAGACCATGTAATGCTCTCTCCAATTCTCAAGAGCTAGAACGAATAGGGATATCCCCAAGGAGTAAAAGTTCAGATTATGAACAGTCTGAATTTAGCACTCCATTCTTTGTCTGCAGAAATCAGTTCTAGGTCTGAAAAGTCATTTTAACATTGTTTCTATGGTTTGGTTGAACTAAAATAACCTGCCTCAGGGTCTGTATGGACCAGAAACAGCCAGCAGGAGGCAGGAATTGATGTTTATTGTGGTAGACTGATGTTTGGGCATCTAACCAGTGAATAGACAGCACTGTATTGGTTGTCATGTGACAACCCTTGAAGCCTAAAGTGTCTGTAGGTTGACACAGCTTCCATCTTCAACTCATAAACTGATCCTTGCAGTGGTTTGGGGTGTGTTAGGTGATTGAGGATGGATGATTCAGCAACATTAGAAGTTCCTATAATGCAGCCTATGGCCAACAGTAAGCGGTAAAAATGTGAACTTCCCTATTTCAATAACTCCTCTTGATGTGCTGAACCTTGGAGGCTATGCAATTGTTAGTAGGAGGAAGATAAAAGTCAGGATACTTCACTGGTAGGACTATTGAACCTTAATATAGTAGACCTGCACATGAGAAATGGGAAGAAATTACATGATAATATCTTGGCTGTAATCATTCATGCGGCCAACAAAAAGACAACTTCATGTGGGTAGAAAATGCCAAAGAGATTAGGGATTAAGCTAGGGCTAATAGGGCCGTTCAAATTGGTTTTAATTTAGATTGGGTCCAAATGTCCAATCCAAACCTTGTCCATCGACACCAGTCTCTTATATTACGTCAATGGACCAGATATTGGTTCAATCCAACCCAGTCCAATATAAATCCATTACAAATGGACCAGGTCCTATCCAATCCAACGAATACTTTGGACCGTTAAATCTGGACTGGTCCAATTCAATGTCTTATTGGTTCGTCCAATCCATTCAAATTGATTTTGATTTGGATGGAGTCCAACCCAAACCCAGTCCATTGACATGACTCCCGGTTATATATGTAAAATAAAGGCATAATTCATGTATTAACCAATTATAAGTAGAGTCCTCAGACATGCAAACAAGGTGATAAGAGTTTCTCCATATATTTTTCCACTATCACATCTATGTGGAAGGAGTTGGACCACTATCAATCAATAATTGGGAGAGAAAGAAGGATGCAATGGCCTACAAGAACATAGTTTCACAATAGAGAGCTTTGCTTGCTGGCTTCAACCCAATTTATAAACCAACTAAGGTTCAAAATTCAAATATTGAGTAGCAAGGAGTTGCCAAATATCTAGGAAGTGTATGCCTTACTTCAGTTAGAGGAGAGTAGGAAGAATGCAATACTCCTAAGGTGGAGTAAATTGTACTTATTATGAGAGGTGGAAGCCAGAAGGTGGATAGTAATAAGTTCATGAAGAAGCAGGAGAAAAGTTTAATTCAGATAATGTGGCAACCAACTCTTTTATATAGGATACTCAGCCTGCCTCCTAAGTATTACAACTTCCCAAGGCCACTCCATGAGTTCTATACCAAGAGAGGATCTGCAAAGTACCATGCTTGATTAGTTAGAGCAATAGGGTACTATGAAAGTTGGAGAGAACCTCTCTTGTTCCTTCCACCTCCTCTGTTGTATGTTCAAGTAACCAGGCCACTGCTTTACATGTCTCCACTATTCTGTCTAAGTCTTCATAGATTGTCAACTCAAGAGCATCTAATCACATGACTTACAAGCCTACCATTTTTTTCATTTTATCACTTGTGAAGGTGAAAATGGCAAATATATCCTTCTCAACCATTGTTGGTCAAGAAGCCATTTCTCTAACTCTTGCTCTCAATCTAATGCCTATTCTTTTAAAAGTTCATTACCTAATGTTAGTCCCAGTCCCAATTATTTGGACACAGTCCTAACTTATTAGCATATTTTTGGCACAAACTAGCCACTCTCAAACTTGAACCCACATTTTCAATCTTCATGCTTGCCAGCTCGAGATTTTATCATTACACCAAGTAATGGCCCCTAACACCTACTCTTTATGTTCCAAAGTTGCCTATCAATTTTCTCTCCATTAATATTACAAAACTATTGAAGTGTTGTGTGAACCCTTTTTCTTGACCGCTATGTTTTCAAGGACTTGACCTCGAGGAGGAAGATTGTTAGAAGTTTAATTGGGGCGTTTCATTTAGCTACAGGGGATGTCTTGTCTTCTACCTCTTTTTCTCCCTATTTTCATTTTCCTTTTGGCCTTTCTTTAAACTGCACCTACATTTTCAGACATTCAATAATTGCTATCAACAAAAAAGATTGCCTAAGATCAAGTAAGTAGGAATCTGCTGAATTAAAAAATATATATATATGAAAGAAAGTAGTTTCTTGAAGAGAGAAGGAAGAGAGAAGGAGAAGAAGAGAAGAAGAGAAGTTGAAAAGAAAAGAGAGCAATAATCTAGCCGCCCCCTTCACTTATTATTTATACTAAAATAATAGAACAGTACAAAGACAACTATGCCCTTATAAGGCGGCAAAACATAAAACAGCATATATAACACTCAAAAAATATAATAAAATTTGGACTCACATAACTACTATGGTCCCCACCTCCTATCTAACAACTAACATAAAACATCTACTCAGAAAAACATCATAAAACTAATTAATCTTCAACAAAGTACAAGTGCAACAAAACCCTTGATGGAATTGATGAGGTGTTAATTGGCTTAAGGTCTTTCTATACACTGCCTATGCATCTTTCGATCTTTAATATAAATGTACATATATTGTTATTAATCAAATGAAGTGATATTAAGAACATGTCCTATGAAGGCCATTGGTGGTACTAGTTAGGTGCGACTCACATGGACTTAAGGCTCTAGTAGGCTGCGGAGAAGAATGAAATACATTGGATGTGCTGATGTGGATGGTTGCGAATTTACAAATGACTTGGAGGAATATGTGTTAGACAGTGTATGCCCTTAGCTCCAATCAGTCTGATGTACACAAACACTTATCTATAAATGAATAAAGTGCATTGTTGTTTCATATTCATATTGGTGTGTTTCTGTGTATTACTCCATAAACTGGACACTTATGAGACTCGTGTTAGCTTAGGAAGTTCTCAGCCACTGAATAGACTTGGGAAGTTTATCCTGACAAGGCTAACACTAGTGTGCTGCCAAATAGTTGGAACAGGTTGTCTCAGCTACTAGGGTTAGACACAAAGCACATGTAGTGGGTGTTTGGAAGAAACACTGAACCCAAACCAATTTCCAGTTATGCCTTGGACCTTAGAGATAGATGGGCAAAACTAAAAAGTTACACATAACCCCAAACTTGATTATGATACTGCATTAAGTAGTGGACTGGGCTGTCTTTGATATGCCAACCAGCGAGATCCATCAATGGTCAAGTATCCGTGCATGTTGGGGCAATTTGGGAAATTACTTGAGTGGATGGTCATAGTGATAGGATGATCGACCCCTTTGTCAGACAAAGTGAATACCAGGGTTTACACTCTCTCTAATTGAAACCTAAACTGCCGGTAGTGGATTTCACATGTGTTTGAAATCTGGTTTTGCAAAATATATTTATATATTATATTATTATTTTATGAAAAAGGTTTGCAAAAGGCTTTAATCCCAAGATTCATCTGAGCAAAAAGTGCGGCACTATACCTTGCAGCTAGGGGAGAGGTCATTCCCTGTCGGATAGTGTTATGATGATTATGGACCAAGAGGTTAAATGTAAGAGACCATTACAAGGTTGATTACCTGATGGGCCTTATCTCACATAAGTCCATTATCCTTGGGTCTTCATAGGGTGGCTGAATCCAATGATCATTTAGATGTAAATGTTGGGCTCAAACTGAGTCCATGCTAATTGGCTCAGGAATTCACTGCCCTAAGCAATGAATTTGGCCCAATCTCTTTCAGAGGTGGGGCCAAACCCTCATGGACTTGTGTGAGACCTTTGTGGGGTCCCACACCATACAATATCAGGCCCAAAGTGGCCATGCAACACTGAGGGACGTGAGCCTTTAAGAGAAATGAGCCTAAGGCTCATTACTAATATGATTAGTTAAGCTATAACATGACAACTTAAGTTGTCATATGTGATTTTGGTCAAAAACTGGGTTTGGATTTGGGTATGGAGCATCTATCCTCTCAAGAGGATAATGTTTATCAAAAGAAAGGTTCTAATCCAAAGCAGATTTGGATCACCTCCAATTTGATTAGGAGTCTTGCTCCATAAAAAGATAAAGAGAGAAGAGTACAAACCAATCTTGAACTCTACATTCTTCCTCTCTCTTCTTCTCTCTTGTCTCTCGAGAAACCCTAATCAGGCTCACACATCCCATTCGATCCAAGCAAGTTGGATAGCAGATTTGCTGAAATCAGAGTTGTTGAGTCGGTTTCTCCCGTACACTGCACCATCTTCAGTTGGAAACAGATTTTGGAACTGATTGGGTGTGAACTTCCACTTTGGGAGCTCCGATTTGTGGTCTCCATATCAGGTATAATCTCCTTTTAATTTGGTTTCAAATCTCGTCCCTTTCAATGCAAGATCAATCCGGAAAATTCAATTTTCAAATTCACCGGAAAATCAGTTCCCGAAAGGGTTAAAAAAATTCTAAAATTTCTCCCAGCCATCTAACATGGTTCGGCCATCCATATGATGGATTCTAAAACCCTTCCAACAATATGCACTATGGAGGAGATGACCCAAATAGAGTAGCATTGAAAGACAGACAATGATACTTTGCACCATCATCTAAGCCTTGTCCTAACCATATGGGGTCAGCTACATGAATCCTGTTTTTCTATTCCCTTTTGTTCAGTGTCATATCCTCCATTAAATTATGAGCATGTAAACCATTTCTTATTACTTCCAAGCAATTCTTTTTTGTTCTGCCCCTAGCTCTTCTAGGCTTCTAGCACCTTTCAACCTGTAGCATATCACTTTTTCTAACAGGTGTTGTAGATAATCTTCTATGCGTGCAACCAAACCATCTCAATCTACTTTCTCTCATTTTATCACTTATTGGAGCTACCCCTAGGTTCCTTTGTATGAATTCATTTCTAACATTGCCCTTTCTAGTTTTACCACTAATCCATCTAAGCATTTGCGCTTCTGCCACACTCATCTTTGGACATACTGTTTCTTAACTGCTCAACATTCTGCTCCATACAATAAATTTAATGGAAGCAATAGATGCTTGTAGAAATACAATTACAATATTAATTATTTTTGCTCATGCACAATTTCTCTTACCACATATATGGTTTGGTATGTATAATTAGTTTACCTTGACCAGGAGAATTCAATAAGCTATTCATCAAGATTGTGTCATATCCAACAAATCTGTTTATCAAAAGTTGTTGCCACCTGGAAAAGAAAAAAAAAGGCTTTGCTTGAGATATATCAATCTAAAATTTATATGAATACATACATGCAAAAGAGAATTTCCACCAGAGACCTTGTTGCCTCATACTGGAATTCAAATGCATATGGCCATCAATCAGAGAAAAGCAAAAGCAAGACCACCCTCTGAATTGGGATAAGACAGCAACTTTGCATTGTTCCAACAGCTCAATCATTCTTTTAGTGCAAAGCAGCCATTTAAGATAAAAGCTGAAGTTGGGTTGGCCTTGGATTTTCATGTTCTGATCTGGATTTGGGCCCAAAATTTTAGGCTTGACCTTGTTAGAAGTGTAATAAGTACATTGGGAGTATTGTCTTCTAAAAGCAAGTGTTCGGGTCAGATATTAATACCTTTGAAAGGTATCTTTATTACTGTAGTAACTTATATAATGTGAATAGATCTGGGTTGACTCTTTTCTTCCCTTTGTTTCTCTTTTTCTTCTCCTTCTCCCTACTCTCTCATTCTTCTTTTATTACCCTAGGTAATAAATGTAAGGTTTCTTTAGAGGAGTTAAACCCTTCCTCTATTTTCTTGTTATCATTTGCAACAACCATGATAGTTGCTTTCTGTGGAATTCGCGATTGATGGTGAAAGTGTTCTCTTCTTTCCACTGAACGTTAGTTGATGTGTGATATTGTGAAGGTCATCTACATTCAGGTTCAGGTATTGGATTGAGGTAATTGATGTGGTGGTATTTTGGAGGTCACTGCATTGCAGTGTTGGTTCGGGGTGAACAGTGAAGGCTATCTGCATTTGAGTGTTAGTTTAGGCTCATTGGTGTGCTAACTTGAGCATCACAGACTCTTCTAAAGGTGGGTGCTGTTCTCCTGGGTGGTGCAGGTTGTAGTGACTCATTGTGGTAACTTCTGAAATGCACATAAGATGTTTGATAATTTGTTTGGATGAAGTATGGTTGATTCTAAGGCGAACTTCAAAACTAGATTGAAGGTGAACCCAAACTTCTTTGTTGTTCAAATGACGATCACTAAATATAATAGATAGAATTTGTTTCTTGGGATAAATTTGTTTGTTCTTATGGAAAAAAAAAAGGAAATAGTTATCAGATGATAAATAGTTGTCAAGGCATCACCTAGGCGACAACTAGCCAACTAGGCACCCCTGGTTGGGTGCCTCACCTAGACGCCTTGACTTATGGCAACAAGGCACCTGCCTAGCCAACAAAACTGACAAGGCAGGCACCTTATTATAAATACCATTCATTTTGCTATATGTTACTAATATGTGTGCTAATAGTTTAATACATTTTATTATATACTATATATGTCATTTGTATGTTTTAAAGCAAAGTTTTTAAAACCGAACCAGACAACGAACCGGTCAGGGGTCCGGTTCCCAGGTCGAACGGTCCAACCGTTCGAAATGAATGGATGGCCCATTCTGACAAAAAAATAAAAAACGGTCAAAACCATTGAACGATTCAAACGGTTCAACCACCTGGGTCAGCACTTTGCTGACCAAATCAACGTTTTTTGGCAAAGTTCCGGTTTTGCGGAAAATGGAACTGGTCACCTGATCGGTTCCCAGTTTTTCCGATCTGACCGTCCAGTCCAGTCCGGTTTTGAAAACCATGATTTAAAGTTCTACTATTCAAATTTAAAAGATTCAAGGGTTTTAAGAAGAGAAGGAAATAAAGAATATTAGTATAAAGAGGTTTCCTTTTTTTTTGTTCTCCCTCTCTCACACACACATTAAATGGAACAGCAACTCTACTTGTGTTCTTTTTCTCTTTCTATCTTAAATTTTATCATATAAAATTATAGTTGAACTTCTTTAGCTACTTATTTGATATGAAATTGCTCTATGAAAAGCTCCTCCAAACACATTAGTCTAATAATACTACCACTCTTTCCCCTTCATGTTTTGCTTACCTTGTCACCAACTCATCACTGTCACCTTCTTGGTCAAAGATTCTAGAGCTTCAAATCACATGACAAGGACTCCATGTATGTATACCAAATCATTCTTCAACTTCAAAAAGTGTGACCTTGGCTGATGGTACTACTTCTGAAGTTTCTAAAGTTGGTATTGTAAGCCCGCACTCTTCATTATCACTATCAACTACTTTGTATGTTACCAAATTCCCATTTAATCATGCCTATAAGTAAACTCGCAAAAAAATTCTTAAATGCTTAGTTACTTTCTATACTTATTAGGATCTCAACACAAGGAAGATGGTTGGTGGAGACCATAAGTATTTGGTATACATTACCTAGATGGCATTGAAGCAAAATCATTCTTCAAACTACTCTTACTCTTCATTGGTGGCACTGGCAGTTGGATCATCTTTCTTTGTAGATTTTGAAGTTTTTTTTTTTTTTGATGAATTAGACTTTGAAATTGTTAACTCTATATTGAGTTGTTATGATCCCGGTTCACAATTTCAAAAAGCCATAGCAAACAATTGTATAAATCAAATGAAGGAAGCTTAAGAGACTTAAATAGGTATATTTCTCTCGTCTTCCCTTTCGTCTTTTAGCCATCTTCTCTTCATCATGTATGTCATTTACTTGCCATTGACTTTTTTTTTCTTTTGCGTTACTATACATTTAAATTGACAATTCTCTTTAGTATCCATATGCTTTTTATTATTCTTTTTATCTTTTGAATTATAGTGACTTAGTAAGTGAATCATATCACAATAAACCTCTTGTGCAATCATCAAATCCCCATTTGCATTTTAGGAAAAGATTTATAAAAAATTATGATGCTTTTAATGAAATATAATAGATTTTCTAATAATATATATAAAAATTTAAACCTCAAATGTATAAATTATTAATTAAATTTGAAATATTGCCAATATATCGGCAAAATATTGGATATATTAGGAAAAAAAGGGGTACTTGGAAATTTTTATATTGGTCCTAGCAAAATGGGGAGATTTTTGAGATATGTCGCCAAATCTCACTGATATTGCCAACCATGGTTATGATCATAGATTGTGAATCTTGTCAACATAGTAAACAATATAGAGTTCTTTTGTTCAAGAGTACAAAATCATATGTCTAGTCCTTTTATTCTAGTTCATTCCAATGTTTGAGGTCCTTTTCAAGTGAAGTCTTACAATGGACTCAGCTATTTTATAACCTTAGTTGATAATTTTTCAAGATTAACATGGCTTTATTTTATGAAAGACATACAAATTGTTCTCTGGTTTTACATCTTCCATGCTGAAATTATATGTTTGGAGTGAGGTAGGAAGGAAGATGAGGTGGTCCCCACTTTATATGATAGAGAATTGAAGGGTGTTCAAATTTTGCACCAATTTTTAAGATGCAAAATTTACACTACCAGTGAGTACAAATGAAATAAAAACTACAAATTTTGTATCATATGGGAGTGTTAATCATAATTACAAACAAATGAATGCAAAACTGTACCGGGCACAAAATTTTTACCTGGTTCAGATGAGCACTGCAGACTAAGTGTCTAAACATTTTTGGGGTGATGCAAATCAGACAACCTATTACCACATTAGTTAGATGCCTAGACCAACTTTTTGATGGTAGTTCTCCACTCTCATTTTTCTAATATTCCCTTATTCTCCCTTCCTCCTCATACTTTTTCTTTTTGTGTTGGTTCTGTACATCGTCTTTTTCTTTCTGTACATCTCTTTCCTCAGGGGGAGCGCAGTGGGAGTGGGGCTGTTACCTTACCTATTCCACTGGGTGGTGAAGGCTGTAGTGGTGAGGGTGGTCAGAGGGATCAGGAGTTGAGAGTCTATCACAGGCGATGCAGGCAGGTTGATCCTAGTCATCGGCAGTCCCGATCAGTTCCTTTTGCGGCTCCAGATCCAGAGCCTACTGAGACACCT
>NW_010729159.1:1310701-1323909 GCF_000365185.1 Nelumbo nucifera
TGGTTTGAAGCAGTCACCTAGAGCCTGGTTTGATAGGTTCAGATTAGCCCTTGGAAAGTTCGGTTACGTACAGGCCCAGTCAGATCATACATTGTTCATCAAGAGGGTGGAGTCCTCTCTGACACTACTTGYAGTATATGTTGATGATATTGTGGTGACAGGAAATGATAGCCATGAGATTGAGTCCTTCAAAAAACTCCTTCATCAAGAGTTTGAGGTGAAAGATCTTGGTGCATTACGGTATTTTTTGGGTATTGAGGTTGCTAGATCTAAATAGGAGATTTTTATCTCTCGGAGAAAATATGTTCTAGATCTGTTGGTGGAAACTAGAAAGTTAGGTGTTAAGCCTTCTGATACACCCATTGAACAGAATCACAAGATTAGTGCAGAGGGCGGGGAGCCTCTTGAAGACAAAGTTATGTTCCAACGGTTGGTTGGAAAGCTCCTATATCTCTGTCTCACTCGGCCAGATATCAGTTATGCAGTTAGTGTTGTTAACCAGTACATGCATTCCCCTAGAACTTCTCATCTCCTTGCGGCAGAGAGAATATTAGCATACTTGAAGAGATGCCCGAGTAAAGGTATACTGCTCAAGAACAATAATCACATGAAGGTCGAGGTCTATACAGATGCCGATTGGGCTGGGAGTGTTGATGACAGAAGGTCTACCTCTGGATATTGTGCCCTTGTGGGAGGTAACCTTGTCTCTTTGAGGAATAAGAAGCAGAGTGTTGTTTCCCGCTCTAGTGCTGAAGCGGAATACAGGTCAATGGCTAACGGAGTGGCTGAAATCTTATGGCTGAAATCACTACTTGAAGAGTTGGGTATTGACTATGAAAAGCCCTTGATGCTGTATTGTGATAATCAGGCAGCTATTAATATAACCCACAACCCAGTGTAGCATGACAGAACTAAACATATCGAAGTTGATCGACATTTTGTGTGAGAGAGGGTCACATCACAAGAAGTTCTCTCCCGTATATCACATCTAATATGCAGCTCGTGGATATCCTCACCAAGGTTGTACCAAGGAAGAAGTTAGAAGCAGACCTATCCAAGTTGAGAATGATAAATATCTACTCCCAACTTGAGGGGGAGTGTAGAGAACACTGATGTGGGCCCCACAGCAGTGGTCCCCACTGTGTTCGTAGGACAGCGTGTGTAATATTTGTTTCAGTCATAGTAGTGTCAGTTGGGGTCAGTTTGTTATTTCAGTTGTTATTTATTTCAGTTTTTATTTACTTTATTTGTCATGTAAGTACTAAGGGCAGATCTGTCCTTTTCTCTATGTACTGAACATAACCTATAAATACTAAGAGAGTGGCGGCGGCAGATGTGTTAGAATCTGTCCCTCCTTTCAAMCCCTTGTGTTCTCCTGTTTCTCTTCTCTTCCTTCTCCTTCCTCTCACTTTTCTTTTGCTTTTCTTAACCTAAAATCTATTAGGGTTCAAGACTGATTGCAGTCTTGATCTTCTACTAAAATAACACTTACATAGCAAATTATGCAAGGAAAATAGGAAATATATATAGAGCAACCTGATAGGTTTGCTGCTCAAAGAATGATGTATCATGTAAGAGGTATGTCAACCAAAAAAAATGCTATTTATGAGTTGAAACAATATCCCCATGCACGGTTTCATTGGTTTAGTGAAGTTGTGCTGAACATTTGGTTTGAAGAGACATTAGGTGAATTACTCAACATTCAATTGACATAGTGACATATCAAGATGGGTTCTACAGTATTTGTTGCCTATGTAGATGATATCATGGTTATACGTGAAGCCCTTAAGAGGACAAACAAGTTGACGTTGTGTTTTCAACAATATTTCCAAACCAAACAACTAGGGAAGTTAAATTTTTCCTAGGTACTAAAATTGTTAAATCAAACGTGCTTATAAAAACAATTGTTAAATCAAAAAGTAGGATTAATTTGTCACAAAGTATGTGTTGAATCTACTTGGTGAAATGGGCTGTAGGGAAGAAGAGTTGTTAAAACATCAATTGATCCTAACATTAAGTTGTTTACTAACCAATGACAGATGCTTGAAGACTCAGGCAAGTTGAATTCTTTGACTAGAACTACACATGACATTTTTCTTGGACTAGGTGTGGTAAAAAAAATTGAACGTTGTTTTTCCAGGACAACATTAATCCAACCACAATATAACTGATATGGAAGACAGTAGAATCATTGTTTTTCCAGGATTAACATTAATCCAGCCAAAATATGGTAGCTAAAAGAAGATATAGTTTCTAACCTATTTCCAAAGCAGGAGTGTCGAGCGGAAATGCTAATGTTAACAGTACGTATATTGTGTCGAGATTTAGCTCCTTCAGGAAGTAGAAAATAACCCTGCACAAAAAAAAAATACTACCTAAATTGAAGCAATTACGACAGGAAGAACATCTACGTAGTTAAGTAAAAGAGGGCATAAGTGGATAGAAAACTAACATAGAGATGGTTCACTATGAAAGTAGAGAGGAACCAACCAAGAAAAGTGAGAATTACCTTCTCCATGGTGTATAAGTAAGTTGGTTCAAATGCTTTGCTTCTTTTCTCAAGCCATTGCACTGAAGTAAACAGCACAACTTAGTGAAATCAAAATCATTTCTTGGATGATTTGAAACCAAGATAAATCAATTAAACAAAAGTAAGTTCAGTAGAAAATCTTCTTTTATAGTAATGAAATTTTTCATTAAAATGAAGAGAAGATAACAGGTGAAGAGGTTTCATCTACTAGAAAATTAAAAAAAAAAAAAAAACTCATTAAAGTTTACAAATGAACCACAACTACTACAAATAAATAGAACCAAAGTCCTAAGTAACCCAAAATTCTGTAACAAACAAAGCTCTATCCATATCTTCAAACCGGGAATGAGATAGTATCCATTGAGACAATAAGGAGCATAAATCAGCCACAGTCCTACAGTTATTGTGATGCTTCCTTTCAAAAACTCTTCCATTTTTTCTTCTTTCCAAATGCTCCAGAAAACCACAAATAAAATCATACTCCGCAAAGATTTTGCCATTTTACAACCAGAGCATGATGGTGATAATGAGGAGATCTCATGTGGCTGATACAAAGTAAAATTCAAATCTTTTGAAAAGAAAAAACAAAGGTTTCAAGATTTACAAATAGAATCGCTTGTCCATTGGGAACTTTTGACATGGCGACATTCGGTTAGACTTATATGAAAAACTCCTTTGAGTTCAAACACAGATGATCTAAACACTGCAAGAGAAACCTCTAAGCATGGAAATTATTACCCTAATGTTGTTTGGACCGTTATATCAGAATATGGGCTGAACCAAGCTAGGGTTTAGTGGCCAAATTTCAAAAATTTTTCAGTCCAAAAACTGAGAATCGAATTTTCTTATTTTGGAGAATTGAATTCTCTTAGGATCGACCTAACATTGGATTGGACCAGATTTGATTTCAAATAAAATAATAAGTGTGCCTGATACAAAGACTACAATGTGCAACTCCTAGACTGGTGCTTCACACCCAAAATTCAAGCTCAAAATTGCCCTCCCAATTGAAGATGGCTCTGGTGAAGTGGTGAGGCTGATCTTGTAACTAGTATTTAGCCGATTTACACTTCCAACTTGCTTGAATATTTGCAGCTGTTAACCACTCAATTTCTCTAATGTTTTGCAGAAGAAACACAGCAAAGAACAAGAGAAAAATTGCTTCTCAAAGGGTAGGTCGAACTAAGGTTTGTGGGTTGCAACTTGCAAGAGAATAGAGAGAAAGGTGTAAGAAAGAGGTGCACAAGCATATATCAGTCTCTACTTCCTATCCCCTTTTATAGGCAATCCAATTCTAATGTAATTAGGACTATCCAAATCTGATTTGGTTAGGCCTTTAATTACATTAGTTATTAGGGAAACCATACCCAAACCCATATCCATATTTGACCCATGCACATGAGTTGTCATGTGACTAGTCTAACTAGCTAATGGGCCTAGGCCCATTACTTAACATAATTGTTGCAAGTCTTATTGGGCTTGAATAACGTATAGCATGGAACCCACAAAGTTCTTATATTAGTCCATATGGGTTCAGTCCATGCAAGAAAGTACATGTGCCAAATTCACTGAGTGAACCCAATGAACCCTTGAGCCAATTGAATTGGGTTCAGTATGGGCCCAACACTTAAATCTAAGTGACCCTGGGTTTCAACCACCCTATGAAGACCAAGGATAATGAATTAACATAAGAAAAATCCCATCAGGTTTCAAACCTTTAATGGTCTTTTACTCTTAATCTCTCAGCCCTAAATTATCAAACACTACTCATAGGGAAGGACCTCTTCCCTAACTGCTAAATGAAATATCCTACTCTCTACTCGAATGGATCCCGGGATTAAAACCTTTTTTTATCAATAACAACAGATTTCATTAAATAGGAATAATCTTACAACGAAGACAAGATAAAGTATCTTAACTCCCCAGAAGTTGGACAGGCACCCAAAATGAAAATAAAAACAATTACAACTGAGCCCAGAAACCAGAAACCCTATTCACCCCTTGCCTTGCTAATCCATCAGCAAAGGAGTTTGCATTTCTCTTTACCCAAGTACACTGAACTTCCATATTCTTGATCAGCCATTTGAATTTTCTCTTTTCATTGCTGTAGCTCCAAAGCTTAGAGGTGTCTTCTTTTAGCCAGTTCACTACAACCATAGAATCTCCCTCTATAATCAATTTCTTGACATTTAGGTCTTTAGCCCTTTGTACCCCTTCCAAAGCTGCTAACACCTCAGCCCTCAAGGAGTCTCCCACTCCAATTGGGCCAGAGAACATAGCTATTACATTCCCTTTCTCATCTCTTAGCACCCCCCCAATACCCGAGGGCCCTGGATTAAAACCTTTTGCAAACCTTTTCTCATTTTTTTGATAAATAAATAAAAAAATTATTAAAGTAAAAAATATATTACAGATTCAGGGTGGCAAGTCATCACCCAGATACAAAGACCAACTTAAGACTAATGAGATAGTTCCACATTACATATTTGAAAACCCAAGACCTCACCTAACCTATTTCCCAACTCCTTATCTAACTGTCTGAAATCTAGGAGAATCAGCACCCAATCTACAACTGATCTGCTAACAGCCGAACCATCTTCTCCATATTGCAGGCTTTTGTCTTCAAAAATCCTTCTATTCCTCTCCTTCCAAATGTTCCAGCATAATGCAAATGGGATGCAGCTCCATAACACCTTCACCTTCTTACTCCAACCCAGCCTAGGCCAAGAAGAGAAGACCTCTTCTGTTGAAGTTGGGTGAAAACCAGAGACCCAAACATAGATGTAAACACTGTCCACAAGAAGACTAAAAACTTGCAAGTTATAAATAAGTGATTAGCATTTTCCTCCTACTCACAAAGACAGCATCTGCTAGCCATAAGGAATCCTTTGGATTTCAAATGATCAACTGTCAATATGTTGTCCATTGCTACCAACCAAGCCAAAGCCTCAACTCTTGGAGGGACTGGGTTTCCCCAAATTTCATTAAGATTACATGAATTTGAATTTGACCTACTAATAGCCATATAGCACAATTTGACTAAGAACTTTCCATTCTTGCATTCTTTCCACCAGAGTTCATCTCTCTGATGAGTTGTAGGTTTTACACCCTCTAGTTTCTCTAAAAGAGAGATGCATTCTTCAACTTCCCTATTCAGCAAACCTTTTTCATAAAATAACATATTATAAATATAAATGCATTTTGCATGATGATTTCTAAAACACTTTAAATCCACTATCAATAGTTATATGTTTCCATCAAAGAGAGTGTTAACCCTGATATTCTCTTTGTCTGACAAAGGGGTTAATCCTATCACAATGATCACCCACTCAGGTAGTATTCCAAACTGCTCCAACATACCCAGGTATTTGACCCTAAGAGGATCTCACCGGTTGGTCCAAAACCTAGTGCAGTATCATTACCAAGTCCGAGGTTAAGTGCAACTTTTCAATTTTTCCCATTTGTCTCCGAGGTCCAAGGCATAATTGGAAATTGGTTCCTGTTCAATGTTTCTCATAAATACCCACTAATTGTACCTTGGATCTAATCCTAGCAACTGAGACAATTTGCTCCACCATTCTAGCATCACATCAGTGTCAATCTTGTCAGGATACACTCCCCAAGTCTATCCAATGGCTAAGAACTTTCTAACTAACACAAGTCTACTAAATGTCCAATTTAAGGGATCATACACAGAAAACACACCAATCACAAACATGAAATAATAGTGATTTGATATTATTAATTCATAAAACTCAGTGTACATCAATTTAATTGGAGCCAAGGGCATACACTGTCTACCACCTAATACCCTATGTGTAGTTGGGAAGTTGGCATGCTAATTTGTTCAAAAAGGCACTGAATCAACCCTAGGTTGATTTTATTTGTAACAAGGTGGAACCATATGACAAAGCTCGAGGGAGAGTGTTAAGTAGCAATGTTTATGTTTTCTTTTTCTTTTCTCTTGTGATACTGTTATAGATATCTAATTAGGGGTACACTGCACAGTTTAGATATAATTACCATCCAAGAGGTGATGAAGAATCATCTTAGACAAAAAATGGAAAAAAAAATACAAGGCTTTCACCTCCCAAGTTCTAGAGCTAATAAAGCCCAAAAGTTACACTCAAAATCTACCCTTATGATCCCTTCAAAATATGGTAGTACCAAAATCCAGTCCCTAAATCTCTTTCCACTTAGGCAGACAACTTGTTTCATGCATTTTGACTGGCCATGGGATGCAGACCCATACAATCTTTGCTCTTCTATTTCCCTTCAAACAGGCCAACAACCAAAAGTTTCTTTAGATAACCTTGGGTTCCACTTCCACAAATCAAGGCAGAATAAGCTAAAATAGTACCTTCAGACATATTTTGAAAAGCAACATCCAAAACACAAGTACATCACACTCTCCTCTTTAGCTAGACACACGCATCCCTACCATCTGTATTCCCTACTCTTAATATGGTCTTGAGTAAGAATGCAGTGTAAAATACCAGCCATGAAAAAGCCTCCATCTAGGAGGCATAGGATATCCCCAAACCCCTTTAATGCCCGACTTCTCCACCTGACATTTTCTAAAGCATTAAAAAAAATTACTGAAAAGACACCATTACTACTTTCTTTCCACCACCTCAAGTCACCACTCTCCAAGTGGATTCCCACCGATTGTAATTTTGTCAATACTTTCACAAACTCTTCAATCTCCCAGTCAAAGAAGGGTCTTCTGAATCTTGGAGACCAAACCACTCTTCCTTGGTTCAGGTTATAGCATTCAGCAATGCATATATTTCGCCTACTAAGGCTGTAAAGTCTGGGGCATAATTTACAAAACCTACCAGCACTCAATCAACCATCCTCCCAAATCTTATGTTCATCCCATCTCCCACCTTGAAAGGGACATAATTCAAATGCTAATTGGAAGCACATGATTCCCTTCCACACATACACCTCATAGGAGGATAACCTCCTTTCAATCCCACCCAAATTCTGTAACACCATACTTACATTCTGCTACCTTCCTCCATGAAGAGTTTCTTTCCTCCCTAAATCTTCAGTGCCACTTCCCCAACAAGGCCCCATTAAATAGCCCTATTCTCCTTATCCTAAGATCACCATCTTTTATATCCCTACACAGTACACACCCAGTCCCATTTAACTATATGATATTTCTTCTCCATTCGGACACTCCCTATATACTCCAGAAGGTATCTCTTTATATTTTCTCTATTGTCTCTGCCACCAGCAACCTATATAACGACCACTTGATTTTGAGCCCTACAACTGTTAATTCTCTCCTACTCTTCGATCTCCCCCTCTCCTCTTCTTCATTCTTCTATCTTCTCACTTCTCTATTTTCTGATTTATACAAGTCAGCAGAAGATTTTCAGTTATAATACCCAATTTGGCCTTCTTTTCAGAAGGGTTTCACATGTATTTATCTTTAAACAGAACACTCCCAAAAGAGGGCCCTAATTTTAAGAGGGATAGGGCCCAACTAGATGGCTTTTACTGCAAAGATCTGAAGGGAATTATCAACCTTAAAGAAAGAAGAAGAAGAATTCTCAAGGTGATAACTGATAAATGAGGCACACTCTCCGGTTATTATCACTATGATGCAAAAATACACCTTCTAAGGATTGCGAAAGGCTCAACGCCTCTGGCACCTCATGGTCTACAAGTCCACTGACTCCACTCCTTTACAAAACCCAGTGTTCAGATAGGAGATGTGTTACAGAAGGATACCTAAAAAGAGATGGGGCTGTTCTTATAGGAACATAAAGAGTACAGCCTTTCAAATCTATGCATGAAGAGGAAATAATAGGTTGCCAAGTAGCAATAGAAGATGCTTTTGCACCTATGGGAAACCCAAGAATGAGAAAAGGAAGCACACTATATAGATATGACACATTCTTCAAGCAAATTAGCTCCAATATCTGCTACACCAATTATGGAACTTTTGCCAAGGGTCACTTTGAATCCAGAAAAGTAACTTAAAATTTTCTAGGATTGCCTGAAATTAAGAGCCTGCTTACGCAATTCCTTAAGAATGTATCATCTGCACATCATAAATGTTAAATGGCTGGACCCTCCTCACCCACCCTAAATCCTTCTAGCTACAAAATTTTTCACCTTTTATGATCAATAAATATACTCAATACCACAACCACAAATCAGAAAAAGGAAAATAAACAATGGATTTTATTCAATAAAATGACCATGTCCTCTATTTTTCTTTTTGCCAAATTTCATTATGTGAATAAGTCCCTCTAAGAACTAAGAAGCCCCATTCAGCATGATCATATAGCTTTCTCAAAATACATCTTAGAAAGCAGACCAAGCACCCCCTCTCTTAATGTTGAACCAACACATTCATTTGCAACATAGACCGCGTCATGAATTTGTGTTCTTTCAACAAACACCATTTGAGTGGACCAACCACCTCCATTACTATTTTCAGTATTCTTCACAGGAATTCATCAATTTATGTTCTGGGCGACACAAAGTTCAAAGTATCAACACATATCGGTCGATACTTATCGTTTCGGGAGCTCCCCGATACGCCCCTACAGAGGGTGTATCGGGGTTCTGACCGGTTCAGGGGGTGGAGGAGCCTTAAACCAGCCCCCAAGAACTGGTTTTGAAAAAAAAAATAAAAAATAAGGTAAGATACTCCCCTACCGGCATATCGGGCATATCGATATTTAGAACCCTAATTAGTCAAAAATCCTTCAACTCCTTGGTCATGAATCATTTTTTTGACTTTGCTTCCTTGTATAGATAAGTGTTAGTGGTGTTAGTGAAGGGGTATTTCAGTCTTTGTACTTGTTGAGAATGCTGATGTGTACTGTTATGTTAGTTCGAGTGCCTCTTACTTAAAGAAGGGCACTCAAGTCTTTTTCAATAAGTCAATAATATAATAATAGGTCTGGCCGAATCAAGGGATTAACTTTTTTCCCTAATTCGAACCAGCCTTTCTCTCTTTTCTCTCTTCTCTCTTTTCTTCTTTCCTCTCCTACTTCTTGCTGTCTACTTTACTCTACAGTCAACGAACAAGACAGAATTCTATGGCAGGTCAAACTTCAACAATAAGTATTTTCGCACACAGCTGACTTCTCTGACATTGGGCTTTTATATATATATATATATATATATGGCTGACTTGTATACCAACACTTTTTGCATATTAGTAGAAAACATACATTATACACACAGAGGTCTCAAGAGTTTCAAAAAAACAATAAACCACAAAAGAAAAGGGAACACGTTGGGGAAATCCCTTACCTAAAAATAGGTTAAGCCTTTCTAAGTGAAACACCTGCAACCATTTCGGAATATCCAGATACAGATTTATACCTGCAATATTCTGTATTTGAAATTTAAGTTCCAACATTTATAAGAAGAGCATAATTGCAAAAAAAAATAAAAATAAAACCATGGATTTAAGCAATACACCAGAATCAATGTTTAGAAAAGTCGAGGCATGAAGCAAGGTGCTAGGACCTTTACACACGTGAAGCATGAGCAATAAGACACGACGCTTAAGCCTCGTGGATTACCAATTTAAAAATTAAAAAAAAAAACATCTATTAAATTGAGAGTAAAAAAGTATGGAAACATGAATAAGTTGAGTATATTTTTTATGCAGGAAAAGCATATAAATGAATTAACAACCACATACATAGAGAATCTGAGAATACAAGGAGTTCCAAAGAAAACCATCACAATCTTACAAGACATTTATTAACTACTAAGAAGCTTTAAATTTAAAAAAATAAAAACATCAAAATGGCTTTTAAAAAGCACAGACATACATACGTACATACATAACATATATATATATATATATATAAACACAAGTGATGTTAAAGTTTGAGAAATGTGCTTTATACTTTCAAGTGTGAGCCTCAAGGCATTTTCCTTGAGCCTAGCCTTGAGGCAACACTCAAGGAACAAGCCTTTTGCATTTTTTAGAAAGCAAACCAGAACAATGCAAGGTTTCAGTCCACGTTTTTTGTTCTCATGCAGACCTAGGACCAGCCAGCTGCACACAGGTTTAAAAGAGTTGGTTGATTGATTCCTCTGGGCCTGGTTGTTGGTGTTTCTGGAGATCAGGTCATTGCCCAAGGGTGTCTTGGTATACTGCCCAAAAAAAGGAATAACCAGAAAGACATAAGAAGGCAAGTTTCATTAGGGTTGTGAAACTTAATTGGGGACTAATGCTTGGGTTTCTTTGGACCTCTTTCATCATTATAGGAGGTGCAGTTGCATCTGTTTTGTTTTTTAATTTATCTGGTGAGATCAACATAGGGTTCTTTAGTTTCTCCAGAACTTGAGAGAGCACTGATCTTTGTATTGAGTGATGGAGTCATATACCTAAATTGGGCGGACCTTCTTGGAGTTGTTTTAATCCCTTGAAGAGATTGACAGCACCTAGGTGTGTTGGACTATACTGAGATTGATCTAGGGGTCCCTTCTATCCCCATAACAATTGCTGTTTTGTAGCTTTAGGGAGAGCAGATTGATAGTTTTTTGGGTTTGGTTTCTTTCAGGAGATCTCTCTATTCATAGTTTGTCTATGATTATTGGTTTTCATTTTTTTTGATAGGTAACTTCAAGATTTTGTTAATAATAATCAGAATCAGTACAAGCAATAATATCATCCCTTGGGTAGGGTAGCGATTACTACCCTACCTCCTCAAGTGTGCAAATTAAAGATTACAAATAAGCCTAATATAATTGATTCCTATTAACCCCTTGTTTGGCTAATGTATCAGCCAGCCCATTTACAGATCTCTACACCCATATATATATATATATATATATATATATATATATATATAATAGATAGATAGATATATATAGATAGATATATGTGTGTGTGTGTATAGCATGCCTCTCCTTTCTCCCCCACCCCTTCTCTATTTTATCGTCTTTTTTAATTCTTTATTTTTTAAATTGAACAAAATAACTTAAGTAGCTAATCATCTTTAAGACTTTCATCTCTCCTCATTAACTCACCATTAACTCAATCCTTTCTTTCTCATTAACTCTTTTGATTATCTCTCCTCATTAATCATGCCATTAACTCTCTGTCCTCCAATAACTCACCCCACTAATTCTCTCTCCCCAATTACTTTCCATTAAATTGCCTACAATCCATTGACTCCTTTTCCATTTTTTTTCATTTAAAAAATGAATAAACCAACTGCACTTTGCTTAGGGATGATCATTTGAACTTTCCTGGGCCCATATCAGCTCACCATTAACTCAATCCTTTTCCATTTTTTTGTTTCATACTCAAATTTCATTTAAAAGCATCTAACATTAATAGAAAAATTAAAATTAATAATAAAAGTAAAAATTATTAAAAAGCAATAAAAACAAACCATTTGTATTCCATATAAAAATAGTAAAATTAATAATAGCTCAATTGGAAATTTCATAAGGCTACTCTCCTTAGGGATGATCATTTATGACATGGACCATCCTAGCTAGACCTACAAATTTCCAAGCTTAGGCAACTATTTTCTTTTTAGGCCCAACTCAGACCCACACCAAGCTCACATAAAATGTGGGTTAAGCCTAGGCTAAAGAACCCTTTTCTCATGCATACAGATGCTTGGGGCCCAAATTCTATCTCTACTATGGGTGGTTTTAGATATTTACTCTTGTTTTCTGATGATCATTCTCATTTTATTAATAGAAATTTAATGTACAAGTTTACATACACTTGATAGAGGGATAAAAAGTTTTTATCTCCCCTTCTAAACTTCCCTTACTATTGTGCCCAGAAAATTTGATCTCTCCCTACCCCTTGTTTGGCTAATACATTTGCCATACTATTTGTTATCTTTTAACCCATTTTACTTTCACTTCCATCTCTCTAGTTAGTCATAAAAACTTTTTAATTCATTTTTGTACTGCCAAAGGGCTGCCTCTCCATTCTGTAGCCACTCCATCACCAATCATGAGTCTCCCTCAATAATTGGCTTGTTGATATTCATCATCCTTTCTCTTTGTGCACCTTCCAACTCCTTTCAGCACTTTATATCCTGATAGTGAGATGTTTCATGTTACCTTTGAGGGCTTTTGAATGCACTTGCTTTGCTCATATTCTTGGACCTCATCATTCTAAGTTTGATCCTGAAGCTAAGAAATATGTTTTCCTTGGGAATGCACAAAATAAGGGCTACTCTTCTTATGATCCAATGTCTAGGAATCAATATCCAAATGGTAGGAATAGGTGTAATTAGAAATTCTGAGAATAGGATTTTGGCTTTATATTCAGGGCCAATTGGTTTGGGAAACTCCCTTAAGGCTGAATTTTTGGCAATGTTGCAAGGTCTTTGGTTAGCAAAGCAATTGGAGTATAGACAGGTGGAGGTGGAGGTGGAAGGGAATTCAAAATTAATTATCTCCTGGGAAAATCGTAACAAACATACCCCATGGAGTCTCAGATATGCTTTTAGGGAAGTGGAAAGGTTTGCAAAGGACAAATGCGGAATTCAAGTGGGTAAGGAGTGCAAATGGGATAGTTCATCCCTTGCTAAACAAAGGGTTACAAGGCAGCAACTGTTTTAGGCTTCTAATGTGTTGGATTGAAGTCTTTGTATGTATGAGTATTCAGCTGATAAGAGTTCTTATTAGCCTATACTTAAGTTTAAGTTGTCCTGTA
>NW_010729159.1:1328939-1359424 GCF_000365185.1 Nelumbo nucifera
GTATCATTGTACTACACCATAATATAAATAATAGTATTGTCGACTGAGCAGAGGAGTTCGACATTCCAGCATCTCTTCTTCTTCTTCTTCTCTTTTCTGCTACTTCGGCTACAGTAATTTAGCTTTCATAATGTAAACTTAGAGTCGGTAGCTTAGGGATGACATTCCTGCCATCTAGTTGTACTAATCTCATCTATAACCAAATATAATAAAATAAATTTTCTGCTGATCAAAAAATACATATTCTACAATGGATGTCACCTTCTTTGAGCTTAGTCCACTTTTTTATGGTGCTTTCATTCAGGAGAAGCGTTCTGGTGAGGAGAGAATCCTTCTATTCCTTTGTCATGTCCTTTTTCTGATGTGACTACTGCCCCCTTTTAGTTCTGGTGTTGATGACTCTATTCTTGTTTTAAGGCTATTTACCTATGATTAAGGATCTTGAGGAGTGCAAATACGTGTTTACTATGAAGTACAAGGCTAGTGGCAACACAAAGAGCTATAAGGTGAGATTGGTTGCAAAGCAATACACCCAAAAAATATGATATTGACTATCAAGAGATATTTGCCCCAGTGGCAAATATAAGCTCTGTTCACGTTTTGCTCTCTCTTGCAGTCACTTATTTTTGGCCTCTATTTCAGCTGGATGTGAAAAATGGTCTGTTAATAAAGATTTGCAAGGTGAAAT
The DNA here is from genome assembly GCF_000365185.1 of Nelumbo nucifera. The sequence goes on from NW_010729159.1 coordinate 1,329,628, forward strand.
ATATATGGATTTACCTCCAGATATGGACTGAAGCAGTCAACTAGAGCATTTTTTTGACAAAACATACCATTAATTTAGTTTGTTTATACTCCAACACAGTCAAATCATACCATCTTAAGAGTGTTTATATTGATGATATAGTGGTTACCAGGAATGATCTTGCAGAGATACATGGATTAAAGAAGTTTTTGTATCAGGATATTGAAATTAAAAAACATTGGTGAGCTACAATATTTCTTGGGGATTGATGTAGGTCAATCATTGGTGAGCTACAATATTTCTGGGCGTTAAGCCTGTTGATACACCCATTGGTTAGAATTATAGGATAAATAATTCTATAGTGAGTTCCTCAAAGATGCTAGGTGCTACCAGAGATTGGTTGGTCAATTGCTTTATCTGTGCATGACCAGCTCTAATATTTCATATGCAGAAATCGTGGTGAGCCAGTACATGCATGCACCACAGAGTTCTCACATGATGGATATTGATACAATTTTTATTTCTCTCAAGAAGCATCCTGATCAAAGTGGTTTGCATTATTGTCAAAGCGTTGAAACGATTCTAGGCAACAATGGAGCACTTAGTCACCTAGTCGCCTAGGTAATAAGAATTTCATAAAATAAAAAACTAAGATTTTCCTAGTTCTCTAGTTTTATTTACAATTCAGCATGCATATTAATTGAAAAAAGGGACAATTCTTTACTAATAACATTACATTTCCTCTCAAAACATGGCAAATCAACATATCTAGGATAATAGTATTTCAATTATATTAAGTTCAATACTTTCAAAAATGATACTAATATAATAAGTATTTAATAAAGCAATTCCATATCAAGTTAGCAACTAAAGAAGGTTATAATTTTATATGATAAAATTTAAAACAGAGGGTAAGTAGAAGAGAAAAAAAGGGTGGAGCTGCTGTTTTATTTAATGTAAGAGAGAGAGAGAGACAGAAAGAGTAAAAAAACAAAAAAAAAAGAAACATCTTTATATTTCTATTCTTTTTCTTTTTCTCTTCTCAAAACATTTGGATCACTAGTAAAACGTTAAAACAAAGCAGAAATGATATATATAATATATAATAAAATGCAGTAACATACATAATAATAAGATGTAACAATAGGAGCAATATTATAAATTTGTAATAAGGCACCCGCCTTGTCATTTTAGTCACCTAGGCAGATGCCTTATCGCCTAGGTGGACACCTAGTCACCTAGATAGGTGTCATTGCTATAAACAAGTTTAGACAAGGCACACAGCCAAGGGAACCTAGTTTCCTAGTCAACACCTAGGTGACACCTTGACACATGAGAGTAGAGGCTCTTATAGATGCAAACTGGACAGGTTCTTTGGATGGCAATTCTCTACATCAGGTTTTTGTACTCTTCTCAGTTGTAACATGGTGTCTTTGAAGATCAAAAAGCAATATACGGTAGCCCACTCTAATGTAAAGGCCGGGTATAGATCTTTAGCTCAATGTGTGTCAGAATTGTACTGGCTCAATCATTACTTGGAGAGTTTGGGATTGAGATGGATCCACCTTTGATGTTGTATTGTAAAAATCAGGTCGCTATTTTATTCGCATAATCCTGTCCAGAATGACAGGACTAAGGAAATTGAGGTTGATCAGCATTCTATTAGGGAGGGTGTCTTTAGACGAAGTGTACTTGCTGGAGCATGACTTAAGCAAGTTGGGAAAGATCAACATAACCAACAAAAGTGGGAGTGTTCAGAATTTGTTTTCTATTATTTATTTCATTTTTATTGCTGTTAATTTATATTTCTTGTTAGGTAGGCTGTTGTTTAAATGTCAATTTTATGTTTTGGGCAGCCAGGGTATGATGGTCATTGAACATCATCTTAACTCTCATAATTATAAATATGTGTAAGGGGCAGCTGCTAGAACTTTTGGCATCCCATTCTCTTCTCTCTTCTTCCTCTTCTCCCCTATGTATCACATGAATTTTCTTCTGTTTTCCCTCTTTTATTGAACTAAAAAGTCTAGTAGCTCCAGACCACATGATAATGATAAGTACAAGAATAAATCTAAAATGTGGTTGTCTACTAAATATTGTTCAATATTCCCAGTCTAATAAATAATATAGAACATTATTCATCAAAAAAAATAAATAATATAGAACATTAGCCTATTTTTCAGCTGTTAGGAAGCTGTAAGTATTGGATAAACAGAATGTAATACTGCCGTGGGGGTGGGGGTAGAAGCTCAAGGTAGTGTAAAAGTCCAAGTAACCAAGGACTTCAAAAAGATGCTTGTTTTGAGCAAAGGTGTCAAATAAGAGACCCAAAGGTGGCATATAGAAAACTATTGCCAGGTGCCAGTTATTACTACAGCTATCAATGCCCATCATACAGCCCTAACTTGCACAGTTGCACTAACTCTTCCTGAGCCTTCCTGAATGAAATTTTTCTGACATAATTCCTAAGGATGTAAAAGAGGACAACAGGGGAAACATAAGGGATAAAAGACCCAAACTCCTAGGGTAACACAACACAGTAAAGAACCAAAAAAGAAATCTGATAAACAACTAGACAAATAGGCATACAAAAAGATCAACTTAAAGCAAATAGATCTTCTTGGTAGATTAACAGTAAAAATTGCTTGATGAAATAATATTAGAGCATATTAAACCATCAATGAAAATTTTTCATTTTAAAAAGCCCTTACCCATAGTTGGTGTAAGCCCCCTAGGAATTGCTTTGAATGTCCACACATGAAAGAAAATCGCCTGAGCCACTTGTGCCAGAAGTCAAGAATTGCTGCTTTAAATGATTCTCTTGCTGATATAGGAAAGCCAATATTTGGCTGTTCCTTTTCAACCTTAACTTCAGAGTCATCAATGACAGACTTGGAGCTCCAACTGTCAGTTAAACTTTCAACCTGAGGCTCAAGAAATTCATTATCAGTCTTCCAGGGTTTTAATACCAATTTGCTCCTCCTGGCACCTGAATTAATCCAGTTCAACCAAAATTTTGGTGCCAAAAATGTCAGAGAATCTCCATCCACACTTGAAACTTCCAAATTATCACTTGAAATTCCCTTGTTGGAATTATCCATTGCATTAGATTCACTAGCCTTCCCTGACCACAGCCCAATACTAGTTATCTGCAATAACATCAAAAGTCAGCCCATTTTGCAAAGAAGTTAAGCCATACTACATGTTCGCATACAAAAGCACTCACTCAAGCACAAATTCAGTCAGAGTAAAAGCTTCAGCAGAACACCAGACTTTTACTATTAAACCAACCAAGAGACAATTAAAGTAAATGAATAAAATAATGTAGTACAGAAATATCAGGATGGAGATCCAAATAATATGAAAAATTAATAAAACATTCCTAAAAGCAAAAAGATTGTCTGCTTAGTTTTTTGTCAGTCTTTAGGATTCCAGATGGGGTAAGTAAAGTACTAGAGAAAATGATGAGGGATTTTTTATGGGACCTGGGGAATGAGAAGAAGGATCATAAAGTAAGGTGGGAAGTGATGTGTAGAAGTAAGAAATTTGGAGGATTAGGTATTGGTAATGTACAGAAGAGGAACATTGCTTTGTTGCGGGGTTGTGGAGATTACTTCTTGACAGAGATAAGTTGTGGATGAAGGTGATTATTAGTATTCATGGGCTTGCGGATGATGGCAGGGACTCTGAAACTTTGGCTAGGGTTACAAGAGCTTCTCCTTAGAAGTCCACTTGTGATATTCTTCTGCTTTGTTTACCGTTTATCAGATATAATCCCGGGTTTGGTTCTCTTGTTAAGTTTTGGGATCATGTTAGGGTGAGTAATTCTCCTATCAAAACACAATTTTCCTCACTCTTATGTCATTTCCAACCATATGGAGGAACCCATTTCCTCCTTTTTGGCCCCATCTAACTCAAGTATTGGGTTTGGTTGGGACTTGAGGTTTAGAAGGGGACTACATGAGTGTGAAATTACAAGTGTCATGAGTTTGATTCAAAACCTTGAGGGGTGTCTAGATATGACAGAGGAATAGGAGGATGTGGACTTTTTCTCCCTCCAATTCTTTCACCTGTGTTTCGTTTTCCTCATCCCTTATTCAGTTGAGTGATAGTCGAGGGTTATCTTTCCCAATCAAGGAGGTGTGAAGTAAACCTATTTTGCATAGCATGGGTGGTCTGTGCTAGGAAGTGCTCCAAGAAAGAATTAATACTTGTGACTTGTTGCAAAGAAAAGACCTAATTGGTGTCTTTCCCCACACTAGTGTTCTCTATGCAGGGTCAATTGTGAGAATTGCTATCACTTATTAATCTCCTGCCCTTTTTCTACTTCAATTTGGGAACAATGTTTTAAAACATGGAAGCATGACATGAGGCAATCCACTACCTAGAGGCATGAGGCGTAGTTCAGAACGCAAGGGCATAAGCCTCCCAAACACAAGGAGGGGTACGCCTCCTTAAGAGGAGGGGAGTTAGGAGGAGGAATGGGAGGAAGATGAAGAGGAAGGGGAGATCTCATTTTTCCTTTTCTCTTATTTTCTTCTCTTTCTTTTTCTTCCCCTTCCCTTTCTTTTCTTTCCCTTTCCTTTACTTTCCTTTTTTTTTCTTTGTTCTTTTTTTTTGTCTATTTATATAAGATGTGCATGAGGCGCATGAGGCGTACACCTCTAGCACGCCTCATGAAAAAAGCGCATGAGGCGGACGCCTCAAAGGTGTCAATGCCTCTGGCATACGCCTTAGGGCATTTTGGGAGGGCCTCACATGGAGGTATAAGCCTCCCACGCCTTTTAAAACACTGTTTGGGTATGGTGTCTTTCTTTGTTAGGATGCAGGTGGAACCCTCCTAATGTACAAAGCTTGTTCACCTCTACCTTTGTTAGGTGGCCAGTGAAGAGGAAAAGAATCTTATGGAAGTGTACGAGGGCAGCAGTCTATTGGACAATATGGGAAGAGAGGAATCAGAGAAATTTTTATGAAGAAAGGAATAGGGATGCTATCATTAAAGCCATCACCATCAGAGTAGCCCATTGGGTTAAGACATTGGATATTTTTAAAGATACCTTTGTGGATGTTTTGATGAGGAATCGGAGGGAGGTAGCATATTTTTCTCCTATCAAGGAGGTTGTTAGGCCTTGCTAGTCCCCTTCTTCTGGTGGTTTTATTAAGATCAACTTTAGCGGAAGCAATAAAGGAAACCCATGTCCATCTGGCATTGGAGGAGTCTTCAAGGATGAGGAAGGAAAAGTCACTATTGTTGAGAATGTAAGGGCATTTATGTCCTTTCATGTTTTTTTCTATTTGGGCACCTATTCAAGGGCCCCTTTGCAAATTTGCTTAAAGGTTAAATGAAAATTTTCTTGGAGTGAACAGTAACACACCAAGCATTCTCGGTAATACATTTTCATCTCTAAACCTTCCAACTTGGTATCAAAACGTTGCACGATCAAGGAAACCATCTGTTGCTGGTCACAACTCAGACAAACTTGCTAACGTTAGCACACTGCCGGTTGATGCGCCTTGCTTTTAGGGGAATTTTGGTATAGGTTTCATGGTGGCTTGAAGATGTTTTATATTTTTCTTGGATTTTTCAAATGAAAATTAGAAAAAAATTCCAGATCTGGAGTTTAGGGCTTGCATGCTCATATGGTGGGTTGGTTGTTGTTGAATCCTCTTATGTTTCAATCATGGTAAATCCCTGAGACTGTAGGAAGTAGTCCTGGATCTTTTGGAGCCTTAAAACATTTTTGGGAAATTCTTTTTCTTCCCCTGTTTTGCCACCAGCACCTCTTTTCCTAGTTTTATTGTTGTAGCTCGTGTTTAACCTTGTGGGAAAGGTGCTTGGAGTTCAGCTGGTGTTGGGATACCATGATGCTGGTGAGAATGGTGTTTTTAGAGGGGTTGTGATCGATGGACTCACACAAAGATGTTCGCATACTACTTATGTATGCCTTCCTACTTTACCACTTATAGAATATTTTTCAAGGAAAGGTAAGATTACCATTATTGATGGATCTAAGACCCCAATCTCAAGTTTGGGTGAAGTTATTTACCAATAACCTTTCTCTGAACTCTGTACTCCATGTTCCACAATTGCATAAAAATTTCTTATCTGTTAGCTCCCTTACAAAGTCTTGTAATTGCCCTATAACCTTTTTTCCATCTCATTGTGCCTTTCAGGATCTGAGTACAGGGAAGATGATCGGCAGTGGACATGAAGCCAATGGAGCTTATCTTCTTGATCAGTTTTCGAAGTTAGGGTTAATGTGTCAGTGTGAGTCCTGACAGGATGAGAAACTAAATCGAATGAAATTGTTGCATCACCATCCTGGGCATGTGTCTTTTGGTCAAGGTTCAAAGTATCGACACGTATCGGTCCGTATCGACCGATACGTATCGTTTCGGGAGTTCCTCGATACACCCCTACAGAGTGTGTATCGGGGTTCTAACCGGTTCAGGGGGTGGAGGAGCCTTAAACCAGTTTTGAAAAAAATATAAATAAAAAGTAAAAAAACACTATCGATATCACCCGATACACCCCTATCGGCGTATCGGGCATATTGATATTTAGAACCCTACTTTTGGATCTTTGAAGTCTTTGTTTCCTAGTCTGTTTGAGTCCATGTCTAGTCCCGGTCTACAATGTGAAATTTGTCAACTATCAAAGCAATGTAGAATCACAATTCTATTCTATGTATGAGTGGGTGGCTATACACATTTCATTCTCCTTGTTGATGACTACTCACGGTATACTTGGTTGTATTTGATGAAAAGCTGAGATGAAGTTCCTTCAATTGTAAAAGGCTTCTTCAGTATGGTAGAGACACAGTTTGAGAAGAAGATTAAGATTATCAGATTTGACAATGCCAAGGAATACTTTGAGAAGCACTTACAAAGAGTGATTCACCAGAGTTCCTATCCTCATACTCCCCAACAAAATGGGGTATCAAAGAGGAAAAACAGACATGTGGTTGAAGTTGCCAGAGGATTGTTATTCCAAATGCATGTCCCAACTCGGTTTTGGGAGGATGTTGCTCAAACAATTGTATATCTTATTAACAAACTTCCCTCACAAACCCTTCATCTCCAGTCTCCTCATCAACTTCTTTTCCCTGATGAGGATACTTTCCATCTTCCTCCCAAAGTCTTTGGGTGTGTTTGCTTCATCCATGACATGAGTCCTTCTAGGTCGAAATTTGACCCGAAGTCTATCAAGTGTGTCTTCTTGGGATATTTTTCAATCCAAAAAAGGTATCGAAAAAAGGTATCGTTGTTATGACCCTTGCTCTCAAAAATTGTATGTGCCTAAAGATGCCACATTCTTTAAGTCTACTCCCTTCTTCTCCTCCTCTCGTACTGCTCTTTAGGGGGAGAATGTTAGTGAAGACCAGACTCCTTTCTATATGTTGATTCCTGTTCCAATTGCAATTGATGTTGTCGATCCTTCTTCTCCTCCTCTTCCCCATGGTGGCAGTAGTACTCTCGTGCCTCCTCCTTTGCCTTCTCCTATTCCTCAGTCTTGGCACCAGTGGTTTGTCAGACGGAAAAAGAAAATGACTCTAGAGAATGAATGTCCATTACAATCCGACTTCCCAGACTCAAGTAATTTGGATTCTGAACCTCTTCCTATTTCTAATGCATGTGTTGAATTTGTTACTAAGCCTCCTAGTTTGGATTTGGACCTTAACCTTCTTATTGCAATTTGTAAAGAAAAAAGGACACGTTCTAAATGTCCTATCTCAAATTATGTCTCTTATGATGCCTTATCTCCCTCTTATTGTGCATATATCCCTTCTATTGCTTCTATTTTTATCCCACACAGTGTTACTGAGGCAGTGCAGTTCCCTCATTGGAAGGATGCTAAGAACCAGAAAATGGAGCACTTGAAAAAAAAGCAAACATGGAAAATTGTTACTCTTCTAGAAGGCAAAGTTCCTGTTGGATGTAAGTGGATTCACATGGTGAAGCATAAAGTTGATGGCTCAATTGAAAGGTATAAAGCTCAACTTGTGGAAAAAGGGTACACTCAATCTTACGACATTGATTACCAATAAACCTTTGCTCCAATAGCCAAGATGAATTTAATCCAAGTTACTATGTCTCTTGCTACCCACTATTTTCGGCCCTTGTATCAAATGGATGTTAAGAATGCCTTCCTTAATAGAGACCTTCAGGAAGAAGTTTACATGAAACTTCCTCCAAGAGCGAACATCCCTGGGAGTGAAGGAAAGGTTTTCCATTTGAAGAAATCCCTTTATGGCTTTAAACAGTCCCCTAGAGCTTGGATCAACAAATTCAAAAAGGTTGTCTTGAAAATTGGCTTCTTACAATCTCAAGCTGACCATACCTTGTTTATCAGGAGAGCAAATGGAAATATGACTATATTGATAGTATTTGTCGATGATATTGTTATAACAGGAAATGATATCTCTAGAATTGTTGAACTGAAGTCTTCTCCTACTACTGAATTCAAAATTCAGGGCCTTAGAAATCTCTGGTATTTCCTAGGGATTGAGGACGCAAGGTCAAAGAGGGGCATTTATATTTCTTAGAGGAAATATGTCCTTGATCTACTTCAAGAGGTAAGAAAATTGGATTGTAAACCAGCTAAAACTCCAATTGATCCCAATCATAAGTTGGGAGTTGATGATGGAGATTCCTTCTTGACAAAGGTGTGTATCAAAGACTTGTCGGTCACCTTTTCTAGTGTCTAACTAGACCAGATGTATCATATATTGTGAGTGTGGTCAGCTTCACAAGCTTAGATCATCTCATATGCAAGCAGTGAATATAATACTTGCCTATTAGAAGGGATGTCCAGGAAAGGGGATGTTGTGTTCTAATCATGGGCATCTGAAGGTAGAGGCCTATTCTAATGTTGATTGGGCAGGTTCTATTGAAGATAGGCGGTCTACTTCTGGAAATTGTACCTTGGTGGGGTGGTAATGTGTATCTTGGAGAAGCCAAAGACAATCAGTCGTGGCTCGATGTAGTGCAGAGGCAGAGTACAGAGTTATGGCTCATGAAGTTTCAAAATGATTGTGGCTAAAGAACTTGTCGACAAAAATGGGAGTGCAAATTGATACTCCAATGATATTATATAGTGACAACCAAGCTGCCATAAACATAGCCCACAATCTTGTTAAACATGATCGTATAAAGCATATAGAGGTTGATCGCATTTCATTAGAGAAAGAGTTGCTAGTGGAGAGATTTGTTTACCTTTTGTGAGGTTTGAAGATTAGTTGGTTGATTGTCTTAATAAAGCTCGACAGAAATTTGAACAAGTTGGGCATGACAAATGTCTATGCTCAGCATGAGGGGGAGTGTTGAGAGTGTAAGGGCATTTATGCCGTTTCATGTTTTTTTGTATTTGGGAGCCTATTCAAGGGTCCCTTTGTAATTTTGCTCAAAGGTTAAATGAAAGGTTTCTTGGTGTGAACAGTAACAGACCAAGCATTCTCGACAAAACATCTTCTTCTTCCTCTTCTCCTTCTTCTTCTTCTTTCATCTCTAAACCTTCCTACTATTACAGTCTATTCATGTACAATTGGAAAAGGTGGTTCATTGAGGGCAGAAATTTTGGCTGTTATGGAAGGCATTCAAAAGGCTAAAGAGATTAGGAAGCTTTTAGTAGAGGGTGATACGAAGTTTGTGATACAATGTCTTTGAGAGAAAGAGGAGATTGGGTGGTGGTGTTATATCTACAAGAGGAAAATCAAGAGACTATTACAAGGGGTGGAAGTGAACTTCAAATGGGTGAGAAAAGATGTCAATTGATGCAGTAGGGCTAGAGCAGACTATCACAAGACAGAAAGAGAAAGGGAGAGAGAGAGAGAGGAGAAAGGGTAAAGGAAGAGAAAAGAGAGAGAAATCTCAAGGAATCACTCCTAGGGGGTCCTAGAATCACTCTAGGGTTTGTAGGAATCACTCCATACAACAAACTTGCTCTAAGAAATCTCCATTCATTCATTAGCTTCAAAAGGAAGAGAATACATCTACTTATAGAGTGACTTGTGAGGCCCGGAATACTGTTCATCATAATTACAAAAACGCCACTCCTTGTCTTGTGCATCCAGAAACACAATAACTTTCTATCTAATAACAAATAAACTGAAAATTGAAAGACAAGCCCTACTAAATTAGAGGAACTAGATGTTATAGCCCAGGCCCCACAAAGGATTAGTTTTAATGACAAAAACACCCATATTGTCCAAATATATAAAAATACAGAAATTTTAAGAAAATTTCAAATTTGATTCTTCAGCTCCTGCATTATTTTCCCCTGGTTCAAAAAAACTCCTCCTCGAGTTTTGAAGAACTTAAGGATGAAAATTTGATGTACCTCAATGACAAAAGTAGTAATTCCCATAGCTACTTCAACATACTTGGACTGTAGAGTAAATGTCACACACATAGCTATAAATGGATCTTGAAAGCAATGTATGTCTGAAATACTACCTTCCATAACCTTCATTGTTAAATAATCAATAACATTAGCCTATTGACCATTTACATCACCAATCAGCCTATCTTGTGGGGAATCATCCCCTTTCTTATCACTATGAACTTTCATATCCAAAATCTCAACTGCAGCATTTGGAACTTTTCCTTAAATCTCTAATTTAGAAATATCCATCTCTATGTGTTCAGCTCCCCTTAGTTCTTCAGCAAATTCTTGAACTTCTGCCTTTATTGATGTTGGTGGTACTTGTACTATGTCAACTTGTAATTCTTGAATCGGTTCAGTTGAACTTGTAAGGTAAAGTGATGACTTACTTCCTTACTAACATCTACTACAACCAACACATTTGCATCTTGCACCGGAATTTCTTCAAGTTGCTCCACTTCTATCTTTTCTTGATCATTAACCTCAAACTGACCATGGGTGTTGGAAGTTCCTTCTTCAACAATTCCAATCTTTTCTTGGCCCGCACCCTTTTGATCTTCAATGCTTACAACTTCTATAGGTTGAAATTCTTCATTCACAACTTCAGCTCTATGATGGGCATTGACATGCAAGAAATCATCTTCTTTATCTTCAACTTTGCACTTTTTTCTCAATGGCTTCAAATTCTTTGTTGTAACCAGCTGCTACTTCTCTAATGTTGAGATCCAATTCAAAGGCACGATCTAATTCATAAATCTGAATTGTAGACAATTCATTCTAGATATCATCCCTTAGTCCATTTGTGAAACAAAATAATTTGTGCCTTTCACTTTCTGTAATGTCACATCAAATATATAATTTGTTGAGCTGGGCCAATTTCTAGTTATCGGGCCCAGATGTTTTGTTCTTATTTTAAGTTGTTAAGTTAGGAAGTTGTTGAGCTTTAGGCCCATTAGCTTATGTTTTTTAAGTTGTGACAGTTCAACTACTTTAGTAGCCACCCTTCTAAGGGCATTCTTGTAATCTTTCATTCTTTTAAGTATAAAATATAATGAGGGGTTGGCAGCCAGAACTAATTCAATTCCGGTTAACATCCCACTCTTTCTTTCCTCTCTTTTCTTCTCTACTACTGAAACTCTTCATCTTCTTCTTCTTTCTCTTCACAAGGAATTCATCCTAATTTACAAACAGTGATTTCTACTTGGTATCAGAGCAAGGCCGAAAGTTCCTTGAGCTGTTTTCTCATGCAGCCCTAGATCGGCCGACTACATAGTGATTTAAGAGGCTGATCAAAGATCTCAGGTAAGCCCAGTTTTAGGATTTTTTGGTGAATCTGTTTTGCCCTATAGCTGGTCTAGGGTTTCTCATCAAAATCAGGAAAAACTGGAGAAAGGGAGAGAGTCCTATTTCTGTTGGACTCTTCAATTTTGACCTAGGAAGTGGTGCCCTAATTTTTTAGGGTTCCTTGGAGTTTTCTGTAGGGCCAGTTCAAGTCCTGCCTGATTTGGAGGTTTTTGGAAAGAGCGGCTGCCTCTTCTCTCATTTCTCCCGTCCCGCAGAAAAGGAATCTTTTGTGGGAGGACCATCTAGGGCACTAGAAGGGTGTTGTTGGTACCAAAAGTGATTTATTTGATATTCTTGCATATTACAGTAACCTTCTACCCCCTTTTTGATAATTATGGAGGGTAACAGAGTTGAAAACAAGCCCAGGAGTGAAATGGGACCAGTGGGAGGTGTCGGAGACCCTTTCGGGGCTGGAACCATTACTATAGTTAAATTGAATGGTTCAAATTACTTAGAATGGTCACAATCTGCAAAGATGGCCATTGGTGCTCGTGGGAAGTTAGGGTATTTCACTGGTGAAGAAGTGAAACCCGAAACTAATAGCTCCCAATGGGTACAGGAAAACTATATGGTGATGACTTGGTTGTGTAATTCGATGTTGCCTCATATAAGTAAAAATTTATTGTGGGCAAATACAGCTAAGGAAATATGGGATGTGGTTGCAGAAACCTATTCACAGAGGGAGAATGTTGCTAGGACTTATCAGTTGAGAAATCAGATTATTGCTACAAGGCAGGGAGATAGACCTATTGCAATTTACTTTTCAGCCCTTAAAACCCTATGGCAGAAGATTGACCATTTAGAGACATTTGTTTGGGAAACCACTAAGGATGTAGCTGCCTACCAGAAACACCTAGAGTGTTGGCCTTAATCCCGAGTATGATATTGCAAGACAGCACATTCTTTCCAGGGACAGTGTTACCCCCTCCCAGGCATATGCCTTTGTGTCAGGGGAGGAGAGCAAGAGAAATGTGATGATGAAAAATTTTGGGTTTGATCAATCAACCATGGTTAGCACTATGAGACCTAAACAAGGTGGAGACCGGGGTGGAAGTGAAATCAAGAAGGAAGACAAAAAAGATTTGATATGTGACTACTGTAAGAAGCCTAAACACAAAAGAGATACTTGCTGGAAGCTTCATCCACATCTTGTGCCGAATAGACTCAAAAATAAGAAGGGAAATGCTCACATGGCAATCACTGGTGACATTCCGGCCCCTCCTACTACAGTTGCTCTGGAGTCTGTTGCAACTGCTGCAGTAAGGGTCGAACTTGAGAGGTATGGGCAGTTTCTGAACCAGTGGGATACAGCCAATTCTAGTTCTGCAATAGGCAGACAACAAGGTATAGGTGGTTCTGGTGGAGTTCATTCTACTTCCTTTGCTCACACAGGTAGTTCACATGCCACTGAAAATTATGCTTCTACTTCAGGTAAGGAGGGACCTCCTTGGATTATAGATTCTGGAGCCTCAGAGCACATGACCCATAGCTCCAACATTTTTTCCTCTTACCAGCTCTGTTCTAGCAAAGACAGGGTCTCCACAGCTGATGGATCTCATGTTCCCATTGCTGGGAAGGGATCTATCAAGATTAGTGATTCCACTTCCCTTCCTTCTATCCTTCATATTCCCAGATTGAGCACTAGTTTGTTATTTATTAGTAGTTTGATTAAGAACCTGAACGATTCAGTAATTTTTTCTCCTGGTCATTGTATCTTGCAAGATCTAGATTCAAAGAGGACGATTGAGAGTGGTCATGAAGTGAATGGAATCTACCTCCTATATGTGCTTCCTCCTCATCAGAGTCATAATGTCAGTAAGGATAGTGAGTCAGGGTTTGTGGGCCAGATTATGCTTTGGCATAACCAATTGGGTCATTTGCCTTTTTCTTCTTTGAGTCTTTTGTTTCCAAAGCAATAATATTTGATTAACAGGGTGCCCTCTCATATACTTGGATTCAGCACCCCATTCAATCTTCTTTTTCCTGATGGGGAGATGTTTCATATTCCTCTCAGGGTGTTTGGGTGTCTCTGCTTTGCACATATCCTTGGTCCTCACCGCTCAAAACTTGACCCGAAGGCAAAGAAGTGTGTCTTCCTTGGATATGCAGAAAATCAAAAAGGATACTACTACTATGATCCAGTCTCTGGGAGTCGGTATGTTACTATGGATGTCACTTTTTTTGAGTCCACATACTTTTTCTCGAATAATCCTTCTCAAGGAGAGTGTTTTGGGGAAGTGAATGAACAGTCTATCCCTCTCCCAGTTCAAGTCCCTGTGTCCACTCCTATGCCTAATCCTCCTGTGTCACCTACCTTACCACCTCCCTTGCGTCCTGCTTCTCAGTGTTACTCACGACAAAGACTTCACAGGGAGGTTGATTCCACTGCAGCAAAACTCACATCACTTCCAGTCGGTTCCTTGGAGACTCCAAATTCAACTGGCACGGATTCAGGTATTCCTCTTGATCCCTCTACTGTTTCAGTTCCCATTGATTCTACCAATCCCATTACAGATAACCTAGATCTTCCTATTGCCCTCAGAAAAGGGAAGAGAGTGTACTGCTCATTGTGTTTCACAGTACTTATCCTACAGTGGACTTTCTCCTTCCTATCGTGCTTTTCTTTCCTCTCTTGACCCTGTGTCTATACCCAAGGGTGTCAGTGAGGCTCTCTCCAAACCTGAGTGGAAGACAGCTATGCAGGAAGAGATGAAAGCTTTAATTAAGAATCAAACATGGGAGATTGTGGACCTACTAAAGGGCAAGGAGACTGTTGGATGCAGATGGGTTTACACAATAAAATATAAGGCAGATGGAAGTATAGAAAGATACAAGGCTAGACTTGTTGCAAAAGGGTACACACAGACCTATGGCATTGATTACTTAGAGACCTTTGCACCAGTTGCAAAGATGGCCTCTATTCGAATACTTCTTTCTCTTGCTACCACATACTCTTGGCCCCTGTTTCAACTTGATGTGAAGAATGCTTTCCTAAATGGGGATCTGCAAGAGGAAGTGTATATGGATCTTCCTATTGGCTTCTACAGTGATGCTGAAAAGGGAAAGGTATGCAGGCTTAAGAAGTCACTTTATGGCTTGAAACAATCTCCCAGAGCATGGTTTGACAGGTTCAGTAAGGCCTTCGTTGCTTTTGGCTACACTCAGACTCAATCCGATCATACCTTGTTTGTGAAGCGAAGGGGATCCTTGGTGTCAGTCCTAATTGTTTATGTGGATGATATTGTTGTCACAGGGAATGACCAAAGTGAGATTGATTATTTGAAGAAGAATCTACACAAAGAAATTGAAATTAAGGATCTTGGAGAACTTAGATACTTCTTAGGCATTGAAGTTGCAAGATCAAAACATGGAATTTTTATCTCTCAGAGGAAGTATGTCTTGGATCTTCTTCAAGAAACAGGGAAACTTGGAACAAAGGCAATTAGTACTCCTATTGATCAGAATCACAGAATTAATGCGACAGAAGGTGAGCTAGTAAAGGACATTAGGAGATATCAGAGACTTGTGGGGCGGCTRCTATACTTGTGTATAACAAGACCAAACATTTCCTATGCAGTAAGTGTGGTAAGTCAATACATGCATGCTCCACGAGTCCAACATTGGGAAGCTATTGACAGGATTCTTGCTTATCTAAAGGGGCACCCGGGCAGAGGCATATTGTTTGTTGATCATGGACAGTTGAAACTAGAGGCTTATACAGATGCAGATTGGGCTGAATACCTTGATGACAGAAGATCTACTTCATGAGTATGCACCCTTGTTGGGGGTAACCTTGTTTCGTGGAAGAGTAAGAAACAGACAGTGGTGGCAAGATCAAGTGCTGAAGCTAAATATAGGGCCATAGCACATGGAGTTTCAGAACTTCTCTGGATCCGTTCCCTATTGGGAGAGATTGGTGTACAAGCAGAAGAACCTATGATGTTGTATTGTGATAACCAGGCAGCAATTAACATTGCCCATAACCCAGTTCAACATGACCAGACTAAGCACATTGAAGTGGATAGACATTTCATCAGAGAAAGGGTGATTTTTGGGGAAGTTTGTCTCCCATACATTGCTTCTGATCTGCAGCTTGTTGACATTCTCACAAAAGATGTTGCAAGGAACAAGCTGGAGCATGATCTATGCAATTTGGGAATGTGTGACATTTACTCCCAACTTGAGGGGGAGTGTTGAGTTGGGCCGATTTCTAGTTATTGGGCCCAATTGTTTTGTTCTTATTTTAAGTTGTTAAGTTAGGATGTTGTTGGGCTTTAGATCCATTAGCTTATGTTTTTTAAGTTGTGACTGTTCAGCTACTTTAGTAGCCGCCCTACTAAGGGCATTCTTTTAAGTTAAGTATAAAATATAATGGCAGGTTGGCAGCCAGAACTAATTCAATTCTGGTTAACATCCCACTCTTTCTTTCCTCTCTTTTCTTCTCTACTGCTGAAACTCTTCATCTTCTTCTTTCTCTTCACAAGGAATTCATCCTGATTTACAAACAGTGATTTCTACTTAATTCATCAAACTTATGCATATATTGAACTATAGATAGCATACCTTACTTGAGATTAGTTAACTCCACATATAGATCACCATGGAAGTACTGTGGAATGTACTTTTCTTGCAAATACCTCTTCATCTCTGCCCATTTGGTAATAGGATATTCACCTCTATTTTCTAGTCGTTGCTCAAGAGTTCTCCACCATATTGTAGCATGACCCGCGAGCTTCAAACATGCAAATCTAAACCTTTGTTTTTCAAACATATCATGCCAATCAAAATATTCTTCTAGTTTAACAATCCAATCAAAGAATGCTTGCCAGTCTTCATCTCCCTTGAAATTGGGCAATTTCCTTTCTCTTCTAACATTCTAGAAAACCTTACTCTTATAGCCGACATCACTAGATCTACTTTCTTCCACCAACTTCTCAAGCAAATCAACCATAGACCCTTCATATGGTTCAAAAACACTATCTTTGATTCCAAACCCATGAGATTGTTTAATTGATATCCTAGGCCCATGGAATCGGTCACTTTGTGAGAACATGATAACTAACCATTAGCTCTAATACCAAAACTGATGTAGTTAGGCTAGAATAGACTATCACACAAGACAGAAAGAGAGAGGAAGAGAGAGGAGAAAGGGTAGAGAAGAGAAAAGAGAGACAAATCCAAAAGAATCACTCCAAGGGGGTCCTAGAATCACTCTAGGGTTTGTAGGAATCACTCCCTACAGCAAACTTGCTCTAAGAAATCTTCATTCATTCATTAGCTTCAAAAGGAAGAGAATACATCTATTTATAGAGTGAGTTGTGTGGCCCGGAATACTGTTCATCACAATTACAAAAATGCCACTCCTTGTCTTGTGCATCAAGAAACACAATAACTTTCTATCTAATAATACAAATAAACTGAAAATTGAAAGACAAGCCCTACCAAACTAGAGGAATAAGATGTTATCGCCTTTAAATGACAAAAATACCCATACTGTCCAAATATACAAAAATACGAAAAAAATTAAGAAAATTCCAAATTTGATTCTTCAGCTCCTGCATTACCAATGCTTTTGCTAACACACTTCCCAAACAAGGGGTGGGAAGGAGCATCTTATTTTGGGCTATGTTGTAACTGAAATTTCTATTGGGGAGGCCTAGAATTGTTTCTCTCTCCCTTTCTTTCATCCTTTGTACTTGTTTCTAAATAATGAAATTGATTCTATTATTGATCAAAAGTAAACGCAAGAGGCGTAAGCCTCCTCAAGAGGAGGAGGAGTTTTTGCTTTTCTTGTTTCTTTTTGATGAAAGATATTCTGTATTAAGAAGAATGAAGATCTATAATGCTAGCTGAAAATGAGCAAACCATAGCAGAGCAAGACACCCCTAGCACAAAATACCAAATTAGTTTGCATCAGAAAGGTTTTGCAAGGTTTGGGGGATGAAGCCCCCTAACCAAGGAGGCCAGGGAGTTGAGCCCCTAGCACAAACTTCCTTTCCTTTCCTTTTATCTGGTTTCTTTTCTTTTCTTTTCTTTTCTTTTCTTTTCTTTTCTTTTCTTTTTTTCTTTCTGTATGAGGCATGCATGAGGCATACACCTCATGCAAAAAAGTTTGAGGCATATGCCTCAAAGGCATCAAGCCACCAATACCTCCAGCATGCACCTCAGGGCATTTTGAGAGCACCTTGCCCAGAGGCATGCCTCCAAGCACACACCTCCCACACCATTTTAGATATTGGTGCAGAAGAGGAAATACAATTTGAGACCAAGGCATCTTTCTTGACAAAAAGTGAGAAAATATGGTGCAATTTATCTTTTAGGCTGTGTTTTGTTACGATGCAAACGCAAATATGTACTTTGCATAAATACTCTCTTTCCGATTCATGAATGCAAAATTTAACCCATTTTTTGCATTCAAAGTGCAAGGAAAAAAAGCATAAGGGGCATTTTGCACCCAAGGTGCAAGGCACATGCCTTTTTAAAGCAAGACGAAAAATGCAAAAAAAAAAAAAAGCTAAAAGTTTTCAAAAAATGCAAAATATCAAGAAAAGGCAAGAAATTAAAATATATATATATTAAACATAATATTAATTAAAAATATAAACTTAAATTTTAAAATAAATGTTTTCAAAAAAACCTATTGACCCAATTTAAAATACAAAAACATAACATGTAAAACATATTTAAAATGAAAATTTAAAAATAAAATCAAGCATAACATATTCAAGCATGTAAAACTCTCAATCTCTTTGCTCTTTTCCCAATTGCACTACTTCAAATAGCTAATGTGATATTAAACATTATGCATTCCTAATTCTACAGACCGCCTTTCTACCACGCCCTTCGAGGCAAGCACAAACAAGTCCATATCAGGGTCTTAAATTCTTAATCCTATAAAAAAATATTTTATAACTTTAATTGTCCTTTAAAAATATCTTTTATTGAGATGAATGAATGAGGCAATGAGCAACATTAGCAAATATGGGGTTTTCGATGCCCTATATTTGCTAACTTTGCTCATTCATTCATCCTAATAAAAGATAATTTTAAAAAACAATTAAAGATATAAAATCTTTCTAATTAGGGATTAAGAAGCTAGGACCCTATATGGACTTGCTTGGGCTTGCCTCAAGGGGCTTGATTGGGGGTCTAGGGGCAGAGCCCCCAGCCCAGAATCTAGGCATAAAAAAAAAGAAAAAAAATAAAAAGAATGTGCAAATTTTCAAAAAGCATGCAACTGGATGAAGTGCAAGGTGCACCAGGCACGCACCTTTTGAAAGTGCCATGCACTGTGTGCCTAGGCGTGCCTTTTAAATCACTGCACAAATCCGATCAGAACTTGGTTTTGTTTCCTACAAGAACCTCATAACAAATATGATGAACAAATAGGTGGGATATAGATGAAATGGCCTTCCAGGAACAAGCATTTTGGATCCAGCAATTAACCCAACATCCCATTGATTGGCCATCAAGCCATAGATATTCTCACAGCATCCCACAAATTGTTTCTTTCCATTGGGAATCTCTATATCTACTTCCCTAGTGGAGCTACATTCCTAAGCCCAATATTCCCAATTCTCCTTGCAAGCACACAGTAAGCCAATTGGCTTGGTGGTACTTATTGGTCAACAGGATCCCAAAGAAAATCTCTCATTATCTTCTTTAATTTCTTAGTTACAGAGGCTGGAATCTTGAACAGTGACAGAAAGTATGTAGGCAGGTTGGACAAGATGGATTGAATGAGAGAAATTCTAACCCATAAGGAAATGTACTTTCTCTTTCAAGCAGCCCACTTCTTAGAAAATCTATCAAGAATAGGATTCTGAAAGTTATTGGCTCTAGGATTTCCTTCTAAGGGTAGATCTAAATATTTAAAAGGCCAAGCACCAACTTCACACCCTAAAACTTCAGCATACCTTTCCACCACCAACTCTTCTATATTGATACCCACTGGACAACTTTTCCTTAAGTTTGTAATCCCCTCTAAGCATTTGGCAAAGGAATGTAAGTTTTGCATTCCATCCAGCTAACTGTCCTCACAGAAAATGATAATTTGTTTTTTTTTTTTGATGAATGATAATAAACTTATTAATTCAGAAGCTGATTTAGAGTGAATTCATACAACAGAAAATGATAATTGTTAGTGACACATATTCTCTCTCCCCATCATCCCATCTCATCAATCCACTATATATAAGTCTACCAAAGACATGGTGATTGGGTAAACAAGAACAATGATCCCCTCTTCATAGGGAAAAAAATCTCTTATTACACCATTTACTGATATCAAGCAATGACAATATTTCAAGCAGCCCATTATCCATTTCACTCATCTTTAAAAAAAAAATCCCCATGTTCTTGAACTTTGAATAAAATGCCAAGTTTCTAACAAGTTGGCAACCGTGGCATAGTGACAGAAAGCAATGCAAAATGAGATTATATTGGAAACCATCAATATACACCTTATCATGGTTAATGTGCCTCATCATCTGAAAGTATTGCACTTCGGTGTGGGAGAGATAATAGCATTTTAAAAGAGACACCATGATTAAATACCATTCAATATGAACAATAGCATATGATGAAGAAGAATCAGAATGGAATCATCCAGTGCTATGCAGAACAACTTCCAAGCATGGTGCAATAAGATCAATATATTCGAAGAAGCAACTATTCAAAATAGAACCGAATAAGAACACCTGAAGATATATCAACCAACAAGCAAATATTATTTTTGGTAATAAACCAAGAAGAAAGTTGAGTACCTTGATTTGAACAAGTTGGGCTTCAGATGATTCAATTCCAGAAAGCTCACTTGAACATCCAGGCTTCAAATGCAAAATATCAAGTGAACATTATTAAGACATCTAAATCTACAGTTCTATGAAAACCAACATATTAGTATAAAATTCAAAAGTAAAAAAACCAAATTAATGTCTAGAATGCACACAAAGCACCAAAACCCCCTATAAAAATTATCCTTCCCTCTATAAACACCAATATCTTTTCTTTAGAATATATTTATAATTCTGCCATACAGTGGCACACTGGGATAGCTACAGGACAAGATCGTGGGTTCCATCCTAATATGCCAAAGGCAAGGAGGAGCAAAAAAGGGGATCATATCAAACTTGTAATTTGATCAAATCATCTCCTAACAAGCATAAGAGAGAATAGTAGGTTCAAGGTAAATCTTGCAGGCTAAGATGCCCAAATACTGATTGCAATACAGACACTGATACAGGATATGTGGATGACTACTTTTTCAAAACCTAAGACATAGATATGGAAATGAGCATCCCATCTGATATCATGAAACCGAGTTTTTAATTTTAGTATTTTAGCTCTTTATCTTTTCCAATACATATCGTCCTAAATAAAATGTATTTCCAAGTTCCAACATCTATGAAGTTAAGTTTCTTATGGAAATTTCAGTTAAAATATACCTTTCATATGCTTGTTTTGATAAAATAATAAAATAAATATATAAGTATTCGGTAGTTAGATGATGCAGGAGGTGAAGAGTCAAAATTGGAATTTTACGAAATTTTATGTATTTCTGTATTTTGGACAGTAGGGGTATTTTTGCCATTTTACAATTTTTCTGTAGGGTCCAATAATAGGGTTTGATTGTGTATTTATAGTTTGTTTATGTTAAAAATTTCAGAGTCATTGCATAAATAGGATTAGAGTTATTGAGTCTTCTTTGAATTGAAATAGGATATGACAGCTTAGTTTGAATCCTACTAAGATTATTGAGTCTAACATTTTGACTCCTAGGACTATTATGAGTCTAACAATTTGACTCCTAGATATATTATGAGTTTAGAATCTATAAAAACATGTATAGACGTTTTACACAAAGATCAATGAAGTTTATGAGTTTTTTTTCAGCTTGTGCTAACTATGTTGAGCGATTCCCATGCCCTAGAGTGATTCTAGGCACTCTATGAGTGATTCGAGGTATTTTTCTCTCTTCTTTCTATCCCTATTTTCTCTCTTATTCCTTCAAAAAGCCATTACAACCATCAGCAGCTATAAAATTCTGATCAAAGAAGACCACTCAACATTCTCTAAGGACTAGAACTGAGTTGGTCCTACATTAGTTTGGTATCAGAGCTAATGGTTTATTCACTATGTTCTCACAAAGTGGCTGATTCTATAGGCCTAGGATATCTTCTAAACAATCTTACAGGTCTAAAATCAATGATGATTGAACCATATGAAGGGTCTTTGGTTGACTTATTTGAGAAGATGGTCGAAGAAAACTAATCTAATAATGTCAGCTATGGGAGTAATGTTTTCAAACATGTTAGAAGAGAAAGGGAAATACCAAATTCCGAAGGAGATGTTGATCCGCAAGCATTCTTTGATTGGGTTTCTGAACTAGAAGAATATTTTGTTTGGCATGATATGTTTGACAAACAAAGGATTAGATTTGATCGCATGAAGCTAACAGGTCATGCTAAAGTATGGTGGAGAACTCTTAAGCAACGACTAGAACATGGAGGCAATGATCCAATTAGTACATGGGTGGAGATAAAGAGGTGTTTGCAAGAAAAGCACATCCCACTAGACTTCCATGATGATCTATATATGGAGTTGACTAATTTCGAGCAAAAGAAGCAGCAGGTTAGAACAAAGAACTTGAAGTCAATGGGAAGAAGGTACAAAGTAGAAAAGAAAGTAGATGATTCCTTGCATGTTGATGCATATCCTAGAGCAGAAGTTGAGGATGAAGCTAAAAAAGAAGAATTTCAAGCTATAGAAGTTGTAGAAATTAAAAATCAAGAGGGTGCAGGCCAAGAAAAAACAAAAATTGTTGGAATGATCAGCTTGAGGTTAATGATCAAGAAGAAAATACAAATATGTTGATTGTAGTAGATCCTAGTAAGGAAGTAAGTGACTTTACCTTACAAGTTCAACTAGAACTAATTCAAGAATTACAACCTGACATAGCACAAGTTCCACCAACATCAACAATGGAAGGAGTCCTAGAGTTTGTTGAAAAACCAAGGATAGCAAAATACATAAAGATGGCGATTCCTAAGCTAGAGGTTGAAGGAAAGTTCCAAATGTTTCAATTGAGTGTTTAGATAAGCGAGGGGAAGATTCATCACAGTAACTGGTTGATGAATTAAGTGTTCAAGAAACTAACGTTATTGATGATTTAACAAAGATGGTTATGGAAGGCAGTGTTTCAGAAATACATTTCTTTCAAAATGCTTTTCTAGTTCTATGTGTTGCCTCTCCTCTACAGTCCAAGCATGTAGCTATGGGAAGTCCTACTCCTTTTGTAATTGGGGCATGTCAACTTCTCATCCTCAAGTTCTTCAAAACACGAGGACGAGTTTTTTTTTTTTTTTTTTTGAACCGGAGGCAAATGATGCAGGAGCTGAAGAGTCAAAATTGGAATTTTATGAAATTTTATGTATTTCTGTATTTTTAGACAGGAAGGTATTTTTTCCATTTTACAATTTTTCTGTAGGGTCCAATAATAGGGTTTGATTGTCTATTTATAGTTTGTTTATGTTTAAAATTTCAAAGCCATTGCATAAATAGGATTAGAGTTATTGAGTCTTCTTTGAATTGAAATAGGATATGACAGCTTAGTTTGAGTCCTACTAGGATTATTGAGTCTAACATTTTGACTCCTAGGATTATTACGAGTTTAGAGTCTATAAATATGTATGAATGTTTTACACAAAGAGCAATGGAGCTTATGAGTTTTCTTCAGCTTATGCTAACTATGGTGAATGATTCCCATGCCCTAAAGTGATTCTAGGCACCCTGTGAGTGATTCCAGGTATTTTTCTCTCTTCTTTCTATCCCTATTTTCTCTCTTATTCCTTCAAGAAGCCATTACAGCCATCAACAGCCACAAATTTCTGATCAAAGAAGACCATTCAACATTCTCTAAGGACTAGAACTGAGCTGGTCCTACATCATTAGGACATAGGAGAATAAAATTTGAAAATAATACATCAATAAGTATTATGCAGTATCTTGTGTCAATATCCATATTGAATCATGTTGGCACCTAAAAGCCAAATTTAGTAAACAAATCGAGGAATAGGAGAAAAAACTGAGACTTAAGATAGAACAAGGGGTACTGAATATGAGCTCTGAAAATTTAGGAAGCCTCAATAGTCAATAGCACATTTAGTGATGTCTTTATGCATGTAAATGCATACATATGTATACATGAGTATGTGTCTGCATGTTAGGTTTTAGAAGGAAATGTTATTTGGGCCCCAAAATTCAGAAGAGACTTCCAGTCCCTAGAATTCACAACCAAAAAGATGAAGAGAAATCAAAATTTGCCATATCAGCAATCCATACATAGAAGCAACTAAATTAACATCAAACAATCGTAGTCGAGAGTCGAGCCTTCCCTTACCTGCTGAACATAATTGGCATGCATGACGACCAACAAACAGAACAAAGCGATGGCAACCACGAGATAGACATACTCAAGAGCAGCACGGATTCTTGGAGTCAGCATCTGCGAGAACCGCTCTTGAACTCGAATGAAAGTCTGCTCTGGATCCATCAATCTATATATCTCCCAGTATCTTTCTCTCTAGGGTTTATATCTGCCCTAGATTTATGAAGTTTTCAAGGTTTCCGTTCATGTAGAGAAGCTTCAGACGAGAATCCTAAGTTATGCATACAGATCGATCTGAACAAATATTCGCTCGCAAATAAGAGATTCTGAAAAAATAAAAAAAGACTTCAATCTGTTTCTTGTTCTGCAAGTGTAATTTGATCGTCAGAGATGAGAGGATTGGTTGATTGGTTCTCTTCTGCGGCCTTTTTTGAACTCTCGGAAAATTCAATTCAAATGGATCAGAATTTAAAGCTACAGCTGGCAAAATGCGTTCCCTTCTCCGCAAACCAGAAATGGAGGACGGGAAGAACCCGTACACCCAGCGTCCGTCTACAAGGGCTGGGTCCAATTGTCCAAATCCTACTCGGGAAGGTCAAAATCAAACGCTCAATCAAAATTAATTGCTGATATTCCCTTTATTTTATCAAGATAAATAGATAATAAGGTTGCGGAGGTTCCACTATGCTACCGGAAAAGTATATATGTATGATATAGGAAAAGTTTACCATGAAGGATCATTCATAACCAATCAGGTATTAATCAAAATTCACGGAGTGATATAATTTGTTCAAAACTTTTCCGGTACCATGTGAATATAGATTTTGGTAAGGTTCATAAATTTTAGATTTTCCGTTTTGATAAATTTTAAGCTTAATTTGGAAAGAGTACAAATACAAATACCTACGGTACAAATGCATACTGAATAATACAAAATATAAGTTTTTATATTTTATAAATTTGTATTTATACTCCTTCCATACTGAGCCTTAAGAGTTTTTGCCTTCAAAGCCCAAAAGCACAAAGTTTCAAAGTGTTTTGGCTTCCTAATATTGTTATGTTTTTAAAAGCAATTGTCACCAAGCATTAAAAACATTGACCAACTTTAAAAGTATTTTGGACCTTTTGGCTTCATTTTGAAAGCAGTTGTTACCAAACATTTAAAGCAGTTTTTTTGGCTCCATATACCTAGGTATACCCCTTAGTTTCTACCCAGTTATATACCTCTCAATGGTGCCATCAGCATAATGCTTGATAATAAACACCCACTTACATTCTACTGGTTCCTTCCTATGAGGCAAATCCACAGTATCCCATATATTAGTTTTATGAAGTTCTTTTACTTCAAGTCTCATAGCCTCCTTCCATTCTGACTTAGCCAGGGCCTCTATAATTGACTCAGGTATAGGCGAAGAAGAAATGGAGGCTAAGAAGGAATAATAAGATAGGGATAACAAGCAATAGGATAGGTGTTTGAGAATACAATATGTTATACATTTCCTCTTACCTTTTCTCACAACAATAGGTAGGTCCAAGCTTGGGAAAGGAGATTCTGGAGTAGGTGGTGAAGGATTTATCATCTCTTTAAGGGTTGAGAGTGTCTGAGGCTCAACTATAGATGTGGAAAAACATGTTCACATTGTAGTCTTTGTCTTTTGTACCACCTCTAAATAGTAGGATCAGTAATGAAAATTGGAGAACTAGTAGGAGGAGTAGGTATAGAAGAACTGGGAGACATAGGCCCTACTACTAGAAAGAAGCAACTACAGGTGACTTAATTCCAAAATCAATAGGAGAAGGCAGAGGAAGTGGTGAAGCCAACAACTCAATGGAATGCTCCCCCTTTGAAAAATGACCATAAAACGGAAGTGACTCAGCAAAGGTAACATCCATGGAGACAAAACGAGTTCCAAAGTGGGATCAAAACAACAATAACCCTTTGTGTAGAGGCATACCCTAAGAAAATGCACTTCCGGGTAAGGGTGTCAATGGACCGGTTTCGAGTTGGACCCCATCCAAATTGAAAATGTTATGGATCGATTGGGGGTACGAAGGATGGTATGGACTTGGACTGCCAAACATAAATCGTCCATGCATAGAATGGACCAAAACTAGACAAAACCAATTAGTTTGAAGGTTCATTCCTTTCATCTAAAACTTCCAAATCCAAACTTTTGAAGGCTTGGGCTCCACACCTCCACCGCTCCAGCCTCTAGAGATTGGATGAATATCCGATACATATGTCTAGCATCTATTTTTGTTTCTCTCTGGCATTATTTTCCTAACTCCAATAACATTCCCCTCTTTTCAACCATCTATTGGTATCGATTCTCTCTCTATAACGACAACTGTCAGCACCAGTGAATCCAAGCTTCTAATCACCAAGAAGGAAGGGTTCTTGCCTGGGATAATCCATCTAATGACTTTTGAGATAGATCCAATTGCAATCGAGGTCAAATTATCTTGCTTGATCATTGTATCGATGTTAAGACGAATCAAATTATAAGATGTTCGACTCATAATCATTTAGGTACTCTAAAAGCTGCTCGCTCATTTAGGCATCGACATTTCTCTTGCTAGTAAAGTTCTAAAGCTACTGGAGATGGTTTCAATGTGTCTAGAGGATCACGCAGCCATATGCGACAATCCAATGTGTATAACAGCGATTCTACAAAGAATGCTTAAAGTATTGAACATGTCAACAGAGCATATGGTGGTGATCCTCTAGGGCATCTACCATTTGTCTAGAGACCAGAAGGCACAAGAAGCAGTAACGAAGAGCAAAGGGTTGACGAAGATACCACTGTTGATGTAAAGCAATTGTTCCCTATTAGTCAAGCAAATGATCGATAACCTGTGTTAGAGCTAACCGAATAAGGGTAGATTAGTCATTTTATTTATGTTAAGTTATGTGCTTATGTGGCAGTTTTAATAGAGACTTCTTGTCCCATACTTAAGTGGRGGGCAGTTTAGTCTTTGTACAACTAATTAGAGGCTAATTCATATTAGGGTTGACTGATAGGGTTTATGCAATTAGATTCGACTGTTCCCTTTTCTTCTTCTTCTTCTTCTTCCTCTGGTTCGAACTGCTGAAGCCACTGAGATAACATGGTATCTGAGTAGGACGTTGTTCTTCAAATCTTTGCTCGTGACTGTTGCTCCTTTCTGTTCGTGACTTCTTTTTCTTCTCTTTGGACTGCAAATGGAGAACACAGACTCGACCTAGGTCTGAGAACACTTCGGCCTCTCTTTCTCTGCTCAGAACTTGATTGTCTTTCAAGAGAATAACTCCAGAAATAAGTGGATGGTTGACTGAAGCTCTCCATCAAGGTTGGTTATCCTTTTTTTTGTGTTGTTGGTGTTTCTGGGTTGAAAAACCCTCAAAAATCTGCTCAAACTGATAAGAACTTAAAGAACTAGGTTATTTGTAGCCTTTGTTCTTGGCAAAAGGCCCAAGAACATGTTGTGTTTACAGTGACCAAATGGTGTAAGGGTTACTGTAGTGATGATTTATGGCTCTATGTAATCAGTAGTGGTGTGAGCAAGAACAAAAGTTGTTTTTTTTTTTTTTGGGGGGGGGGGGGGCTAGAAAGATGGCCGAATTGCCTACATCAATTTTCTGCCTTGTTGGTGTTGTCTGAATGTCGGTTTACCTTTTGCTCTTAATCTGAATGGTAGTTTGTGCACAGTGGTGACTGATCGTGACTTGTTGTGAACCTATCTCCTGAGTTTAGAGACTGTTGTAGTGTTGCCTTGGCTGCTGTAATATTTGGTTGGTGACTGAGAGTTCAGCATTAGAGATAACAGTGGGGGAGACATAATGGCTGCAACGGGAGATGGTTCTAGTGCTCAGAAACCGAGTGTGATGATCCCCTTTGATTATTTGGGTGTGTAGATGACCTCCATTAAACTTAATGGTGAGAATTATGTGCCATGGGCCAAGTCAGTGAAAGTTTTCCTCAAGGCAAAGAGGAAAGTGAAACACGTGAAGGAGGATAAACCATCAGCTAATCCAAAATAAGTACCAACTTTATGTTCTTAGATACAGCTAAGGACATATGGGAACATGCCAAGAAGCTTTATTCTAGGTAGGATAATACTACAAGGGTATATCAACTCTGTCAGGAGTATTTCGATCTGCAGCAAGGGAATAAAACCCTAGAAGAGTACTATGCCAGTATGAAGAACCTCATAAATGAACTCAATGTCTATCATCCCCTCACTCCAAATGTTAAGGTTCAGCAACAACAAAAGGAACAACTAGATGTTACTAGGTTTTTAATGGGGTTGAAATCAGAAAATGAACCAGTTAGGGCCCAAATATTGGGAGGCTATACTCTTCCTACACTTGAGGAAGTTTTTGCATGGCTTCGTAGAATTTCTTTGGGATCTACAGAGAATCCCACACAATCTGACAGATCAACATTTGTGATAGCTAGAGGAGGTGGATGTGGTACTAGAGGGGGAGAACATGCCTCCCGAGGAGGTTGTGGTGGTTCCATATTTGGCCGTTGTGGTGGTCGTGACTCAGGGGGAGGCCGTGGTAAAAGAAAAAGTAACTACAAGGAAGTGTACCCATTGTGGCAGGGACGGACATTCGGTGAATTTCTATTATGATCTCCATGGCCCTCCTTCTACATGGGCTAATCATGCAGTAGCTAATGGGGTTGATGTCAGGGATAACCAACAGACAGATCTAACACCTTCCTCATCTACATTTGTTTCCGGGAAGGAGATGGTGAGTGTACCACGCGATGAGTATGAGAGGTTCCTCCAAACTACTTCACAAAATACTATAGACACCCTTGCTGATTCAGGTATAGCTTGTCTGGCATCCAAACCCTCTCCATTGATTATTGACTCTGGAGCCTCTGATCACATGACTGGGACTCCAGGTGTGTTCTCTTCCCTCTCTGAAACTTCCACATCTCAAAGTGTTATCCTTGCCAATGGTTCCTCTTCTCCCATCTGTGGTATTGTTAATGTTGACACGGCTTCTCTTTCTTTATCATATGTTCTATATGTCCCTAAGTTTCCATTCAATCTTATGTCTGTTAGTTAATTAACCAAGACTCATAATTGCTCTATTATATTTTCCCTTCTTTTTGTGTTTTTCAGGATCTCAAGATGGGGAAGAAGATTGGTGGGGGGCATGAGGTTGGTGGATTGTATTACCTTGACGGTGGTGGATCGTCAGTTGCACTTCAAACTTTACTCACTCCTCTACAGTGGCATTGCCGACTGGGACATCCATCTCTCAAGGCACTCAAGATGCTGGTTTCATCTTTGAGTCATTTGTTGTCTTTATAGTGTCAGTCGTGTCAGTATGGGAAACATCATCGGGTTCCCTTCAGTCCTAGAGTTGATAGTCATATGCTGAGTCCTTTTGCTTTGGTTCATTCAGATGTTTAGGGTTTGATTAAAATAGAATCTTATAATTGTTACAAGTATTTTGTCACTTTTATTAACGATTGTTCAAGGATGACATGGATTTATTTAATGAAAGAAAGGAGTAAATTATTTTCCATTTTTTAAAAATTCTATCCTGAAATACGTACACAATTTGGTGTTCCAATCAAAGTTCTTCATTCAGATAACGGTCGTGAATACTTTCTTACTTCCTTTCAACAGTATTTAGAACAGCATGGCATCATTCATCAAACTTCATGTGCATCCACTCCTCAACAAAATGGGGTGGCTGA
>NW_010729159.1:1359484-1428734 GCF_000365185.1 Nelumbo nucifera
TGAGTGTTCCTAAACGATTTTGGAGTGATGTTGTATTTACTGCGTGTTTCCTTATTAATCAGGTGCCCTCCTTCATTATTCATGGTCGGTCTCCCTTTTCTATTTTGTTCCCCACCTTGTCTCCCTTTCCATTAACACCCCGCATCTTTGGCTGTGTGTGCTTTGTTCACAATCTGAGTCCTAGGATAAACAAGCAGGATGCATGCTCTATCAAGTGTGTCATTCTTGGCTACTCTCGAACTCAAAAAGGGTATAAGTGTTACAATCCCATTACTCGGAAGTGCTATGTCTGTCCTGATGTCACCTTTTTTTAGTTTGTCCCCTTCTTCTCGGGACCTGAAGCATCGGTGTCTCCACCTTTGCTTCCTCTTCCTCTTCCTGTCCGTGATCCTGTTCCGGTTGTTCCAGTTGGGGTTGACCCTTCACCTCCTCCAGTGTAGATCCCTATTGAACGACCACCAATCCGGCACGTGTATACTCATCGACAGACACCGACTCCTCCTCCAGCTTCTACCTTGTCTGTGGATCCTGTTGTTGCTCCTGTCCTAGAACCTTCAGGACTTGATCTTCCCATTTCTTTACGGAAAGGTAAACATTGTTGTACACTCTATCCCATTTTCAATTTTGTTTCAGTCTCCTGCCTTTCCGCTTCACATCGCTAGTTTGTTTCACTGTTGTCATCTATTTCTATACCTAAGAATGCCCAAGAGGCTCTTAGCTCACTTGGGTGAAGGTAGGCAATGAAGGAGGAACGCTCTGCCCTTCAACATACTCAAATGTGGAACTCACTACTTTTCCTCCCGATAAGCATGTTGTGGGTTGTAAATGGGTGTATACTGTTAAATACTTGCCGGATGGTAGTGTGGAACGTCTGAAAGCCAGACTTGTTGCTAAAGGTTATTCATAGTTGTATGGGGTGGATTATATGGAGACCTTCTCTCCAGTTGCTAAGATTGGCTTTGTCTGTGTCTTAATTTCCCTGACAGTTATGTATGATTGGCCATTGTTTCAACTTGACATTAAAAATGCCTTCTTTCATGGTGACCTTATGGAGGAGGTATATATGAAGCAACCACCTGGGTTTGTTGCTCAAGGGGAGGATGGTAAGGTGTGCAGATTGAAAAAGGCAATTTATGGGTTGAAACAATCACCTCGTGCTTGGTTTGGGAAGTTTAGTGAAGTGGTGAAGAATTTTGGAATGAAACAATGCTAGGTTGACCACTCGGTGTTTAGCTATGATTCATAAGCCAGAAAGATTTTATTAGTGGTCTATGTGGATGATATTGTCATAATTGGTAGTGACAAATTGGGGATCGATAAACTAAAGGTCTTTCTGCAAATCCATTTTCAAATAAAAGACCTTGGGACATTGAAGTATTTCTTGGGTATAGAAGTTGCTAGATCAAAACATGGTGTAAACCTGTGCCAAAGAAAATATGTTCTTGATCTGCTGGATGAAACAGGACTGTTAGGTGCAAAACCGACTAAAACTCCCATGGAGCCAAATGCTAAGTTGAGCAGTGATACAGGGGAAATATTTGATGATCCTGGAAGGTATAGGCGGTTAGTGGGGAAGCTGAACTATTTGACTATCACGAGATCATACATCTCCTTTGCAGTCAGTGAGGTGAGCCAATTTATGCAGAACCCTCGGATACCTCACTGGGATGCAGTTCTTAGAATTGTAAGGTACCTGAAGGAAGCTCTAGGCCGTGGGTTATTGTACAAACCAGGAGGAAGAGTTGAGGTAATTGGGTATACAGATGCAGATTGGGCAGGCTCTGTGTTTGATAGAAGATCTATTACAGGTTACTGCACATTTCTTGGAGGAAATCTTGTGACATGGAAGAGTAAGAAGCAGACGGTTGTGGCAAGGAGCTGTGCTGAAGCCGAATACAGAGCCATGGCACACACTACATGTGAATTAGTATGGCTGAGGAATCTTCTAAAAGAAATCGGGTTCTCCATGGATAGACCTATGAAATTGTACTGTGACAATCAAGATGTACTCCACATTTCATCTAACCCTGTTTTTCATGAGAGAATAAAGCACATAGAGATTGATCGCCACTTTATGAGGGAGAAGGTCCTTACTGGAGAGATGAGCACAGAACATGTGGGCTCAGGTGATCAATGGGTAGATTTGTTTACAAAAGGCTTAAGCTCAGGGAGGGTGAACTATACATGTAACAAGCTGGGATTATATGACATATATTCTCTAGCTTGAGGGGGAATATTAGAGCTAGCCGAATAAGGGTAGATTAATCATTTTATTTCTGTTATGTGCTTATGTGGCAGTTTTAATAGAGACTTCCTGTCCCATAGTTAAATGGGGGGCAGTTTAGTCTTTGTACAACTAATTAGAGGCTAATTCATATTAGGGTCAACTGATAGGGTTTATGCTATCAGATTCGACTGTTCCTTTTCTTCTTCCTCTAGTTTGAATTGTTGAAGCCACTAAAATAACAACTTGGATCTTCCAAGTCAAATCAAAATCACTATTTAGAGAGAAGAAACAAACAAAACAAGACTCTATAAATCAAAAGGAAATTTTGTTAACAAACACAAAGGATTTATTCAATTTTGTGCAGCAACTTGTTCTTCGTTTTCTTTCTTTATTTTCTTATACTTTTTTTTTATACTTTACATAAAACTTTGTTCCTTTTTCTACACTAGCTTAAAAAAAATGGATTGCAACATTAAACCTCATATTCATTTTCTCATAAAGGGTTCTCCAATTGCATATCCCAGATTGTACAAAATTTCATTTTTCCCAAATAATGCCTTCAATCATTCCATAAATTGGTTTTCTCCAATATTGTCTCCATTTTTAGGATTCTCTCATTCTCTACATTGCATGTGCACAAAAGAATAGCTTGAATAGTTGAGTTCCTTATTCAGGAAATTATTTCACTTTTGTTTATGCATTTGAATCAAGTTCATGCTGAAATTCTATGATACAAAATGGAACAAAGTCTTGAGGTTAACGCTGATAAGGTTTGTTAGAATTCTATGTTATAGGTTGTTAGTGCTCTTGTTCAAATACGTGAATCATTTGTTATTGTTAGTGAGCAGGAAGATGATCATTATCTCCCTTTTGAAGGATCATCCGTTGTAGCAGGTTTCACCAAATTGTTTTACTTGTGTTATTTTATCATTTTTTTTGAAGGGTGAATGGTTTGTATTGTAAGAGGAAGAGAATCCCTTGATGCTGGTTCTTAATCTTTTGATCCATTTTGCAAGTATTAGATTTAGCATCTAAACAAGCTAAAGAGTATTGCAACAACTTGGAACACTTACAAAAGTTAAGAGAAAGTTGTCTTATTGATGAGTTTATTTTTGTTAATAAGGATGGATTGGATTGGATTGGACCAAATCCTGATCCATTTGCATTTTAATTGGATTGGATTGTGCAAATGTTTTTGTATATTTTTTAAAATTTTATGGGTTTTTTCATTCACTTTGGTTTGGATTAGACCCAATCCAATCCATTTGCACTTTAATTGAACCAGATTGGATTTTATGAGGTTTACATATTGTCTTAAGCTACCCCTACTATTCACAAAGTTGACAAACTGTACCCTTACTGTTTACATATTGTCAGCTACCCTTACGTTTTTTGACAATTGTCTAAAACCTTGCCATTAACTTTTCATCACACTTTGTTCACATGTGACATCACGTGAGTGGTAATTATTTTAAAATTCCTAAAAATACCCTTATTGTTCAGAAGTCGTAGTGGCCGTTGTCGCTTGTGACAATGATAGTACTCAATCTCCAACCATTTAGTTTAGATAAGTAAGCCCTTCGCTGGTGGTAGTTCTTTGTTCACCATCAAGAAGACGATTAACAGAGATGAAGATGGTGGAAGGAGAAGAAGAGGACCCTATTTCATTACCGTCCCACCTCTTCCCCTCCTTCATCGTTGTGGGAGAGGTCACTCCCTTCATTTTTACTTCATCAGTCCCTGTAGGCCATAGCCATAGATGACTACAACACCATCGGAGTTCATTAACACTTGCCGACCGAGAAAATAAAAGAAGAAGAGATGAGAAGAAGAAGAACAAAAGAATAAATGACTCTTCCATTCCGTAACTCCCAATAATTTTATATGAAGATGATTTTAATTGCCCACCCATCAAGCTCCTCTCTCAACAATATATCATCTTAGGTGTGATTCACATAAATGATGTACATCTCTGTATCATCTTCTAGGTCTCTTAAGATTGCTTGGATCACCTAATAGATGGGTGTGATTCTAGTCCCTCCGACCAGCATTGCGAGCCGCTTCGCAAACTTGGGCTTGCTGTATACGGTGAAGCTGCCATGACCGATGTACTCAATGTGTCCCAATGGACCCATAACATCCATGGTGGAGCCTAGGGAGAGAGAATCCAAGAACTGTGACTTGAGCCCTCCATTGGGGAATTTAGGGTTCATGCCGTTGAAGTAGACCTTGATGACAAGATCAAAGTAGCCCACTTCGTTGATTGAGCTTGTTGGGGTGTAAGCACGAATGCAGAGCTTATTGTCTATGGTAGTGGAAGAGACGGACGTCATGAGACGGCAACGTGAAGCAGAAGAGATGACAACACGATAGAGAGACTGAAGTCTTGCGGAAGAGACGCCGTGAGTCTATGGCAGCCCACTTCCCTACTTCTAATCCTAGGACATGATCCTTCAACGGAAATGTGAAGTGGAAGAGAAGGATGTCGTGAGAGATTGAAGTCTGACCTTGCATTGATTTTTTTTTCACGTGATATCAAAGAGCGAGAAAATCTGGCGAAACCGACGGCTTCTCCAAAGCTGTGCTTTCCGTGTTGGAAGCGACAGAAATAGGGATGAGTGGGCTGAGCCCGTTACCAGTTTGTTCTCTGCCCGTGTCGGAAGTGACAGAAATAGCAATAATTGCTGCTTTTCCCAGCAAACCCCGCTTACCCATAAGCTCTTTACCTTTCACCAAATCCGCCAATTACTCTGACCTTGGGCAAGGTGTAGGATGAACAACCACTCCAGAACAAAGAGGCATGGATTTCTTTTTCAAGTAAAGCTTTGAAAAAATTGGAAACCTAGGTTTTTTCATCAGTTGGGTTTTATTTTAAAAATTTGATAAATAATGAAGGGAAAATTCGACATTTCATTTCCTTCTGTTAGCACTTAGCGACAATGTCAATTGTCAAAACACTTAAGGGTAGCTTAAGACAATATGTAAACAGTAAGGG
Source organism: Nelumbo nucifera (assembly GCF_000365185.1). The sequence continues at coordinate 1,364,707 of NW_010729159.1, forward strand.
TACAGTTTGTCAATTTCATGAACAGTAGGGCTAGTTTAAGAGATTTATGGATTGAACCCAATCCAATCCATTTTCATTTTATTTGGATCGGATTGGACTTGGTTTATATGGATTTGGACCAATATTGGACTAGACTAGATTAGACCAAATCTATTCGAATTGACAGCCCTACTTCTAGGCCTTGGATTTAAACTTGTCTATAAGAGCTAGGAACATGAACATAACATGTGCACCCAAATCTAGTCCAATTGACAGCCCTACTTTCGGGCCTTGGATTTAAACTTATATCTTTAAGAGATAGGAACATGAACATAACATGTGCACCCAAAGACACGCAAGGGAATAATAAATAATTCACTCTCAGGAAACATGACAGTAAAGAGAGATTTGAACCCTAAGACACGAGAAGGCATGCGGTTAATAAGGTAGGCAGTTGTCATGACTACACCACCCCAAAATCTCACTAGAACATGAAAAGAAAAAAAAGATGCTCCTGGCTACTTCAACTACATGTTGCTTCTTTCTCTCTGCCACCCTATTCTATTTTGGAGTGTGAGGACAAGAACTTTGATGTATAAAGCCAAACTTCTCAAAGTATCAAACAAGATCATTCGCTAAATATTCATTAGCATTATCTGATTGGAATATCTTGATACGTATCAACACAAAATTTTTATTCGATCCCCTCCCTAACTCACTTCTCACACTCCAAATGCCTGATCGGACCTTACCAACATCTTTAGAGTATGCCAAAACTCTAGGAAACCAGATTCAACTCAAATACCCTCAAATTCACCGTTAAATCCACAAGATTCCCTTTTGATGGTTACGATTATGACACATTACCACACCTGCCACACGATCAGATTCCATCATATGAAACAAAACCTTTAAACATGCAATCACCCTAAATTCCTTGATTTTGCCATTTATCCATCGGAGATTCCATTTCAATGCTCCTAACATTACGACAATTATCGAGCCTTAAACCTACAATCCGTACATCCCCGACATAATCAAACCCTCCCAACAACCTTATAACCCAAATCTATGTCACTCCACCAAAGTCCAACTTAAAATTTCCTTATTTACCCATTCATCAAATTAAGATTCCATTTTAAGACATCTCATTGGCTGAAAAACTCACAACCTAGATCCTTACGATTCCCATACCTCTAAAGCCATTAGACACTTCCAATAAACTCTAAGGATCCCAGGATACCCATCCAACAAATTTCAGAACCAAAAATACCCATTTTGCATAGGGGTGGCAATTTTACCCACAAAACCGGGTCCCCGACCCGATCCGTCCCGAACGGGACGGATTTTCCCCGGTAAAAAATACATGCGGGTCAGATTCGGGGAATTTTTTTTGCCCCAGATTGGGGACGAGGCGGGGATGGAGTTTGCCTATAAATCCCTGAACCCGCCCTGACCCTGGTTATAATTTACAATTATACCCCTTATATATAGTGTATTAGTGTATWAAATTATTAGGGTAAGAGTTGTATTCAGTCGACAGAAGTTCACACTTCACTGTTCAACTTCTTCGCTCGCAGAACTGTAGTGTCGCACAACCTTCGCACAACACAACCACCGACCGCCGAGCATTGCCGCCACCGTAGAACCACCGATTACCAGCTGCTCATCGTCGTAGCACAGTGCACAGAGTTGCGGCTCAGTCTGTAACCATAGTTCGCAATCTGCAAGCGACCATCATTTTTGCAGACTTAGAAACTAAGAAGTAAGAAGTCTCGTTCTCTCGTTCGTCTGCCCACCGTCGGGCGCCGCTGCCACCATAGAACCGCCGACCACCCTAGAACAGAGCAAACCAGTTTTTGTTTTGAAAATAACTCTCACTGGTACTTTTCCTTCGTGACTTCTGCAGTTCTGTTGCTTCTTCTGTAGTTTTGTTGCTTCTTCGTGACTTTTGTGAATCGAAAGCTTCTTATGTAGTTCTGCGGGGCGGGTACATGTCGGGGAATCCCCATCCCCGATGGGGCCGGGGATGGGGGTTCAATCTTCACCCCGATACCAAGGACGGGGCGAAGACGAGTGCGGGGATTTTAGCTATGGGGCGGGGACGAGGAGTGCCTACCCCGCCCCATACCTGCCCCGTTGCCATCCCTAATTTTGCCCCTCATCTTGAAAGATTCCAAATTAACTATTCCATTACCCATTACTCTCCAAATCATAGATCTCTATCACGACACCACTCGCAATGCAACCAAACCTCCCAAAACTTTCATTAACCACCTGATTAACAATCTAACAAATTTGAGGCCCAAAAACCAATCTTGCCCTTCATCCAAAAATATTCCAAGTCAATTACTCTCGTCACTTGACACTCTCCAAATAACAAATCTCCATCACGACACCACTCCCAATACACCCAAACCTCACCATAACCTCCATCAATATGCTGATCAACCACCCATCAAATTTCAAATCCAAAAATACTCATTTAGTCCATTGTTTCAAAAGATTCTAAATCGACCACTCTTGTCACCCATTACTCTCCAAATCATAGATTTCCATCATGACACCACTCCCAACGCACCCAAACCTCACCAAAACTTTCATCAACCACCTGATTGACAATCCAACAAATTTCAGACCCAAAAATAACCATTTTGCCCTTCATCCAAGAAGATTCCAAATAAACAATCCTTATTGGCCACCACTCTCCAAATCTGAGATCTTCATCGAGATACTCCATGCAAGACCCCCAAAACCTACCAAAACCTCCATCAACTTCCTAATCAACCATCCATCTAACTTAAGATCTTAAAATATCCATTTTTCCCTCATCCAAAAAGATTCAAAACCGATTATCATCATTGGTTACAACTCTTCAAATTTGGGATCTTCATCGAGACATGCAATTTATGACCTTAAAACCTTACCAAATCGCAAAATACCTCCGTTAACCTCCTCATTGACCATCCACCCAATTTTAGAAACCAAAGTACCTATTTTACCCCTCATCTAAAAAGATTCTAAATTAATTATCCTTATTGCTCGCCACTTTCCTATTTCAAGATCTTCATCGCCACACACCTTTCATGACACTCAAACTATATCAAAACCCTCATCAACCTTCTCAAAATGGTGTTTTACCCTTCGTTTAAAAAGATTCTGAATAAACCACCCTTATCAATCGAATTCAAGAACTACGTCATAAATCACCATTCAACACCATCAAACCTAATCAAAATCTCTATTAACCTCCCGATTGACGATATGTCCAATTTTAAACCCCAAAATGACCATTTTATCATCCATTTAAAAAGATTCCAAACAGACCATCCTTGTTGCCTGATATGCCCCAAATTCAAGATATCCATCGTTACACATCATTTGACACCTCCAAACCCTAGTAACCTCCTGATTGATGATCAATCACATTCCAAACCCAAAAATGACCACTTTATCCTTTGCTTAAAAAATTCCAAATTGACCATCTTCGTTACCCGATATAACCAATCTTCAAGTTATCTGCCATCCTGCACCATTCGACACCTCCAAACCCCATCAAAGCCTCTTGATCAACAACCCACCCGATTTTAAACCCTCAAATAACAATTTTACCCTTCATTTAAAATGATTCAAAATGGATAATCATTGTCGCTCGATATGCCCCATATTTACATTATCCGTCATCATGCATTTTACCCTTCACTTAAAAAGATTCCAAATGAACCAACCTCGTCGCCCAATACTCTCCAAATTCAAAATATCCATCCTTATACATCATCCAACACCTCCAAACCCCATTAAAACCTCCCGATCGATGATCCATCACATTTCATACCTTAAAATGACCATTTTTCCCTTCACTTAAAAAGATTCCAAATGGACCATCCTCGTCGCTCAATACTCTCAAAATTCAAGATATCCATCATCATACATCACTTGACACCTCTAAACCCCATCAAAGCCTCCTGACCGTCTATTCCTTAAACTTTAGACCTTAAAATGGCCATTTTACCCCTCTTATATAAAGATTCAAATCAAGGGCTTTCATTGGCCACTACTCTCCTATTTCAAGATTTACATTGCGATACACCTTCTGATATACCTACACCATGCCATCACCTTCCCAATTTGACAGCCCCCATTACTCGACACACTCCAAATCACAATTTATCACTCTAACACACCCCTTGAGGCCATCAAACGCCATCATTACCCTTTTTGACACCTTAGAATCCCTTTGGAAATTTTTGTTGCAAAATTCTCTATTTTTCCCTTCTATCTACGAGGATTCCAATTCATGCAATCTCAGTAGTTGAGATGAACCCTAGAATCTTGAGGTTTAATCCCAACCCTTGAATCCTGCACATCACACCACTTAAACTTGCCCTTTCATTGCAAAAAAAAAAAAAAAAAAAAACCTTTGCACATTTTCATTTAGGTCCTTACATATTCATGGAAATCACTCAGACCCCCACTAAACCTAGAATCAATCCTAGCCCTAGATTTGAGCCCCCCTTGCTTCTCCACCCTAAGATCGGCCTAACCCTCACTTCCACACCCCAAAACCGTAAATTCTAAAACTCTAGCCGCCTCCTCTCCATTTCCCTTAGAAATTCGGTTAAACCATTTTGAATTTAAATTTGAAAATTCCCCCAATTCTAGGCAATAAAGGGAAGGAGACAAGGGAGAGAAAATCAAGGGGAGCTGCCCCTAGCCTATTAAATTCGATTCAAGAGGAGGAGACAATGAGGAAAAAGAAAAAAGAAAATCAAGAAAAAAATGAGAAAAACTCTAGGAGCCCCCCATCCCTTAGATTAGGATCAAATGATCCTATCCGTCCTTCTCATTTGAAGTCTAACCCCAAAACCCTAATCTCTCACACTTAAACCCTAAGCAAAACTCTCCAAATTCGGTCCAATATTAATGAAACCCTAACTAAACCATTCACCATTCAGTTCTCTCCTATCCAAACCAAACCAATCCCTCCCCATTCAAAGGAAACCCTAACAAAAAAAAAAGAAAAAAAACCTAGAAAAAATGGAATTAAACCAACCTAGTGGGAGGAGACTCTCATTCATAGCCCAAAGACCATCATCCCCTCTCATTGTCCTCCTCCCCTCTTCTTTCCCAAGCTCCCAATCGAACTCCCTCTGATTCTCATCTCCATACACTTACTTGAATCGTAATCTCCCTCCTCTTATCTCATCAACAAACTCTCTTCCCTCTCTCATCTTCCTCCCTTTTCCACCCTTTAACCTAAAAAAATATACAGAGAAATCCCAACAACAAAAAAAATTCCCCATTCAGATAGAGGAAGAAGGAGAAGGAAGAAAGTAGAAGAGAAGATAAAGAAGAAAGCAATAGGACAACAGATCGACGGTCCAACATTTTTGTCCAGATTGAGTCTCAACAAAAAAAAAAACCCCTGCTTAGTTCAGCTTGAAAGAAAAGCCACAGAAGAAGAAAGAAGAAGTGTTCGGCTCCATCTTTCTCGACTTTTAGTTGAGAAAGAGATGCCCCCATCAGTTCATCCGGTGAAAGCCCTCTCGAAACAATCTTAACAGCTTGAAAGAAAAGCCACAAGTAAGGTGAATGACTCTAATCTTTCCAATAGCATTCACAGTCATGGTCTTTCCTTTTTTTTTATTATTCTTTATGCTTTCTCATAGGATGATGTCAAGGCCGGGTCTCTGTACATAATGTTCATTTGGTGATGATATTGTTGTTTACTTTGTTTGAGAATGATTGAGAACGATTGATCTAAATTCATTTTTTTATCTATTTCTTTCTTTTTGTGGTTTTCTCATAAAAAAATGTCTGAGTCAAACCTTGGTGAACCATGGATTTTAGGTTGATGTTCTTGTTTCTTGTGTAACAAAAAATGGATGTGAATGGCTAATCCTAGTTCAGTTCCTTGAATGTATAATCACTTGAATGATTTATCATTGCATTAGGAACTATTTTGTTTTAGAATACTTGTTCAAATCAGTCATGTTTCATTGGATTTCTTGTGGGCATTTATTATTAGATTTGGATTAAAGAAATAGATCATTCTTTTTTTTTCTTTTCTTTCTTTGCATATTTTTTGTTAAGTATCCATCATACTAATGCATGTATCATATTCGGATTTCATCATTTTTGGGCTTATGGATCCAATTTAGATGGAAGTTCATGAGGGGTTGTGTTCCTCATGGCCTCATCTCTCTCCCCCTCAGGTAAGAATGTGGGAGGTCTTGGATAAAAAGGGGTTAGGATGTGTAGAAACTCACCCCTTTACTCATTTTAAGGGCTTCCCACACCCGGAAAGAGGGAAGGAGAAGATTGAGCCATGTGAGAGGACATCCTCTCTATGATAAACCCTTATTGAATTGGAGGAAACCATTTATCTATTCTTTTAGTTTGGTTCCTTTTTATTAGGACTTTTTTGGCATTCACAAGACAAAGGGGAGAAGGGTGCCTAACACCTTCCATCTTCCTCCCTTTGATGGCTTGAATCATGCCTTAACATTGGTTTGGGAGTCATCTCTTTCTTTTCTTTATTTCTCTTATTTGGGAGGCCCATCACTCCTTTGTTCAAGTTGTTGATGGGTGGCGACTCCTTTCATTTCCGTAAAGTGACACTCAATTTCAATGGGATGTTCACAATATAGGTATCAAATTGAGTAAGCACAAATTTGTGAAATTATAGAGATAAAGATAGTGAGGGATGAATAGTAATTTGAGGAGTCCGTAGTCCAAGAAAGGAAGGTTCTTAGATAGGATGAACAAAGGAAGGGATTAAAACCCTAGAAAATCAACTCCAAACCTCACCAAATTTCTAGGGCTATAAGAACAGCCTAGGGCGATATCAAATCTAAAATCTTAGAGCAACAAATTAGTAGTTTATCAGAAATCTTCAAAAAATTGACCTGATGGGTGTTTCCATCTAGAAAACCTAGATTTCTTGTCTTGAAAAGAACAATCCAAGAAAAAAAAGGATATGATAGTCTGAAATAGTTGAGAAGTAGACTCAACTTAATGCTGAATAAGGATGAATAAAGTCTGAGACCAAAGCAAGATAGAACAAACCTGATCTTATACCATGTCAGTGCAATTTGAACAAGAGAAAAAACATAGATTTGAGGTGTGTCAAGTAGGGCGACCACACCACAAAAGATCTATTTATATTGAAGAACGTAAAAGGACACTTTTATCCTTATAGTACAAGAAGTAATGTATAAGAAATAAAGAATGGAAAATTACTGATACAACAAGAAAGTAAAATTACTATTCATCCCTCACTATCTTTATCTCTACAAGAAATAAAGAATAAAAAATCTTGTCTTCCATGAAAGGACGAAGCACATTGAAGTGGATTGTCATTTCCAAAGAGAACACCTTACTTTTAGCTGCATTTCATTACCTCATGTAGCATCTAATCATCAATTGGTAAATATTTTTGCGAAGGCTATGACTAGGGCCTGATATTCCTTTCTCATGGACAAACTGATGATGGTTCCCCCTCATTAGTTTGAGAGGGTGTGTAGAGATAAAGATAGTGAGGGTTGAATAGTAATTTTACTTTCTTGTTGTATCAATATTTTTCTATCTTTATTTCTTGTATTATAAGGATAGAAGTGTCCTTTTACATTCTTTAATATAAGTAGTTTTTTCTTAGTGTGTTTGTCTTACTTGACACACCCCGACTCTATGTTCTTTCTCTTATTTGAACTACACTAACAGAAATTGCAGTACAAGTTTGGGTACTTCAGCATGGGAACATATTAGGTAAAGCCAGGTGTAATCAAGGTTCAAAATATCGATACAGGGCATATTGGCCTGTATTAGTACTATTTTCTATTGTTTTTTTTATATAGGGAGACCTTATCTCGGATAAATAAAAGTTGGTAGCTAGACAATAAATGGGACACGCTAGTCATATGCCCAGAGGCACCAAAATCAATTATCCAAGGGATCCTATGATTACCTAAGATAGAAGCATGATTCACAATAGCACAAATACCTAAATGAGCATATGCGGGTGAGGAGACATTTTTTAAAGATGTACTAGCTGCAATAGTGGACTCTATGTGGCTGATGAGTTGTCCATACTTCTCATACTTTGTTCTAGTAGATACAAGTTGTTCCCCCATAGACTTCTTATCACTAGAACCCTTTTCAACCTCAGAAGAAGTGGCTACATTGGCATTGCCACTATTTCTAGTTCCACTTTTCTTACTATTGTTGTTGTTCTTGAATCTAGGGGGTATAAGCTCTGGATATAGTTTAATTTCCAACAAGTATCCTTTGTTTGCTTAGGCTTCTTGCAATACTCACATACTACATCTTTCTTCTTAGTACCAACCCTTGCATTCATTTCAACATTTGCAAAATGATCCATTGAGACCTCTATAACATGCACATGTCTCTGACTTTTCTTACTACTAACCATGGCATAGGCTTGGGACAAGGTCACTTCATCTTTCGCTAGAATATTCTCTTTGACAATGTTATACTTGGGATTGAATCCAGTGAGAAACTGAAAAACCCAATTTCTCTCCACCAACTTCCTATGGGTCTCAACATCTTTAATACACCCCACACAACCAGCTCTATCAAGTCAATCTCCTACCAAAAGTGATTTCGGCATGGAGAAATAAACAACTAAAGGTTTCTCTCCATGTCTTAAATTATTGACATCATTCTTCAACTTGTAGGCTTTAGCAACATTCAACTTCTAGGAATAGGTCTCTATAACATTGTATCACACCTCCTTTGCAGTCTCCATCCACAAATACTGTTGATTGATATAAGGTTGCATGGAATTCACTAACCAACTTACTACAATGTAGTTCTCTTGCATCCACATCTCATAGATAGGGTTATCCTTTGCATGTTTCTCCTTGGTCTCAATGATGTACCCCCATTTCCTTCCATTGCAAATATGAATCTTTATAGACTAAGACCAAGCCATGTGATGAGTTCCATCCAACTTTACTAATATTATTGCCCCTAATAGATTCTCCACAGATGCTCTTAAACCAAATTTGGAATCTATGGAGAGTTTCATCTCATCTCCAGTTCACTCTAATGACCGAATAGAGACAAACAAAAATCAAAATAGGGTATTACTAGTCAAGACTTGTTGTCCTAAGTCCAGAACTGCCCTTCAAACAACCAAATTAGGGTTTTTATCGAACCCGACAAAATGGGAGAAAGGGAAAAAGTTTAGCTACTCCTACTAGAAGCCACAAAAGCCTATCCAATTTGGATCACTGTCAATGATGATAAAAAAATCCTCAAGCACCACTTCCAGACTTTCTCTATACCCCATAATCAGAATACTCTCCAATTAGCTAGGGTTTTCAAGAAACTCTCCAAGAACTTTCCTTGGGCCTCAAACCATCACTATAATCTTTGAAAAAACCTCCTCTAATGGTTGAACACTTACTAATCAATTAACAAATCAACTCTCCACATAGCCTGTGAATGGGATTAAGGAGAAGAGAAGAGAAGGTAGGACCACCACTTTGATAACAAGTTGAAAATCCCACTTGCAATAATCTAAAAGAAAAGAAAAGAAAAACAAGAGAGAAGAAGAAAGGAGATTGAGGAGAAAGGAGTGATGGAAGGAGATGGAACAAAGGGAAGTGGTTAACATTAGTAGGGCGGCCAACACTAAAGACAATAAATAAAGGAGGGACAAACTGGCCCACTACTAACAAATATTAGTTATAAACATCACTTAAAGAGAAAAATAAACTAAGGCCCATTCAGCCCATCATGACATAAATTAAGAAACATAAAGAAACTAAGGCCCATTCAGCCCATTATCTCTACACCTTGCAAGTCCCACTTTCCCATTGACGCCTCTCTTCCACTTGAAAATCCACTTGCAACTAAAGGGCTATAAAATCTCAAGGAGATCAACAAGAGTCCAAACGCCATTGAAATACATGGATTCAATATCAGCTTCCACGGTTTTCTTCCAAAGCTCGGAGTCTACATCAGTCATGGCCTATTCATAAGTGGCTAGATCCACTCTACATCGTTTGGGTTTGTCTATGCCTCACCCAAATACTTCCATCTGGCAAGAGGTTTGGAGACTCTTCCACTATGGTGGAGTGTCAATGGCTTGGGACTTGGGAGGTATACAAGTCTTACATTACAATGAGGAATCACCTGTGCAAGTTCTACAACTTTCTAGGAAACTAATTCTATATCCTCCTGTTAGGGTACAACCCCTTGGGGGGTTTCCTAAATCAGTTCCTACATGTTTGTAGGTGTAACTTCTTGAGGTGTTACCTCCTTAACTATTAAAATAGTTTTTTAGGTGCATCTTGCATAACTTTGGGTGCAACAAGTTGAGGCGCTATTGACAATTGCTTTGGGTGTTGGCTTGACCAAAGATAATCTCATTAGCTAGGTATTATAATCATTAAAACATGTGATTAGCTCATGCAAAACCACATCAGTAGTCTTCCCTCCTAGGAGAATCTCATCTTTAGGGGGTGTTATTTTTTTGGATTTTGAGAGGGGGGAAAGTTAGTCAATGGGATTTTGGTTTCCATTGACCAAGAATCCCATGTTTTTTTTTCTAGATTTATATGGGGACCAGGGAAAGTTTATTTTCTTGGGTGTCGCTTACCCTGGGAAAGTGATACCTATCTCTTAGGTGGGTAAATAAGTTTTCCACCTAGGGGGAAGTTGCCAACACTTGAATGGGACAAAAATGCCCCTTTTAACAGTGGATTTTTATGGATAAAATGGTCATTGCCTTATTTACATGAGAAATAAAAGAATATGGTAAATGCACTTACCCGGGTAAGTGTTTCCCAGGAAAAACTTACCTAGGTAATTGCATTTACCTAGGTAAGTAACTTACCAAAAAGTGAACGGGCCTTAATGACAATCACATCCCTATTCACAAATCCCTTTTAGTTACTTGGATTATAAAAGTTGTACGCTTTTATTTCTTTGGGATACCACACAAATAGACATACTTAGTTTTGGATTCTAGTTTATTGACTTTCAACTTCTTGACATGTGTAGATGAACCCTACACATGCAAGTGTTACAAAGAGGACTTTTGTCTAACCCAAAGCTCATAGGGAATCTTGGAAACAAACTTAACAGGAACCTTATTCATGATGTAAATGATCATTTGTAATATGGGTAGAGTATCATGACTCATCAAGGAGGTACAATGCTATTCTCTTTAAATTACCCTTCAAATCATTACTAAAGACTCTTTACCCCTGTCAAAACGAAGAGTCTTGGCCTTAGACTTGTGGTGCATTAGGTCGATGTATCCAAACATAGAGTAATCATCAATAAAAGTGACAAAATACTAATACCCTCCTCTAGGTTTGACATTCAAGGGTCCATGCACATCAATGTAATTCAACTCCAACAAATCCAGGGCTCTTGCTCCTTTCCCTATGAAGGGTTTCTTAACATTTTTTCCTTGTAGGTAGGATTCACAAGTGAGAATCCCTAACCAACCTAGTTATTCTATTTAGTTTAATATAGCCAAATCTAGAGTGCTATAGGTAAGTGGGGTTTTGAGAAAACTCTTCTCTTGAGTGGCAATGTCTCATAAGGACCAATGGCCTCATTTTGCATAATGATTGGCTTTAAATATAGTTGAAACAAACCATTTATCAATCTTAGAGAAAATTATTTGCAAAATAAATATTAGAAGTAGTTCCAAAATTAATCGTACAACCATCATCTAAAAGCTTGGAAATAGAAATTAAGATTCTTCTAATCCTAGGACAAAATAAATAGTTTATCAAAACTAATTCACAACCATCTTCTAAAATTAAATAGTAATTTGTTATGGCTGTTATAGAGATCTCATCCTTTAACCAAAGCTTCATGTACATCTCTCCTTCATTTATCTTTCTACTCATTTGAAATCTTTGCAATAAATTGATAACATGGTTAGTGACTCCTAAATCCATACACCAAGAACCAAATGAACCAACCAAATAATTGGTTAAGGACCATGCACTTTTTTCTTTCTGATTCAAGTAATCTTTGTAATTGTGTTTTCAGTGATCTGGCTATCCATAGTGGGAATAATTTTCTTTCCACTAACCCTTTTTAGTGTTGTTCCCTGCCCCCATTTGCCTTTTTGAGCCTAGATGTTTGGACTTAAAGAACATTTCTTCTTGTTCCTCTTAATCCTCTTACTTTTTGTCTTGAGGGAAGAACCAAACTTTGACCCTTTGACTACTAGATCACCATATTCCTTTTGACCCCACATCAAACCCTATAGTGTTTGTAAATGGCCAAGGAGAATGAAAAGATAGATGTATATCTCATTCATGTTGTAGTTAAGAACAAACTAGTTGAAGGATTTATTTAGGGACTGCATAACAACATCAACCTTTGACTAGGCATCGATTTTTGCTAGGGGCAAGGTTGTCAATTGGACGGTTTTGGGTTGGATCCAAACCGATTCAAATCTTATCAAATCAATTGTTACAATTATCTTATTCTTTTTGTTGTTTTTTGTCTTTATGCATCAAGGATGAACGAACCAAGTAATGAAAATGCAAGCAATTCTGAAGATGTCAATGAAACATCTATGGCATCAAGTTCTAGTAGAAGGAGGACTAGATCTAAAGCTTGGGAACACTTCAGAAAAATAAGATTGAATTCTGGGGAGGTGAAAGCTATTTGTATATATTGTGGAAAACAATATATGGGTGGAAGTAGTAAAGGGACGAGCCACTTGTTGAGTCATTTACCAAGATGTCCTAAAATGAAGGAAATGTGTGCTAGTAAACAACAAGCTGAAGTGGAGTTTAAATTTGACCAAGATAGGAGTAGAATGGACTTAGCGAAGATGATAATGAAGCATGGACATCCATTTAGCATAGTTGAAGAAGAATTTTTTCAAATGTTTGTCAATAATTTTCAGCCATCATTTAGGCTTCTTTATAGAAATACAATAAAGAATGATGTCATGAAGATTTACATGGATGAAAAGGAGAAGTTGTACAAATGCTTTGATAGTTTGGATTGTCGGATTAGCTTAACTACTGATATGTGGACTTCGGAACAAAATTTAGGGTATTGTTGTTTAACAACACATTTTATAGATAATGGATGGGAGTTGAAGAAGAAAGTTATTGCATTTATGGTAGTTGAGTGTCCCCATGATGGAAACACTCTATATGAAGTTGTTATGGAAAGGTTGTTGACTTGGAAAATTGACAAAAAAATATGTTCTATAATAGTTGACATTGTCTCTAACAACAATGTTATGGTTAGGGAGCTTAGGAACCGGCTCTGTGTTAAAGGTTTGCTCCCATTGAATGGTGACCTATTTCATGTGAGATGTGCTGCTTACATCTTGAACCTTATTGTGCAAGATGGGTTGAGAGAAATATCATCTTTGTTGCATAAGATTCGAGAAAGTGTTAAATATGTAAGACTGACACCCCATAAGAAGCAAAAATTTGACAATGCAAGAAGCCAAGCAAAGGTACAACATAAGGGAGGGATGGTTGTTGATTGTCCAATGTGATGGAATTCCACATATGATATGTTGGACATAGCTTTAGAGTTGAAGGAAGCATTTTGTCGACTAGCCGAGCTCGACTGTAACTATAAGAATCTACCATCTGATGAGGAATGGGAGATGGGGGCAGTGGTACAAGATTATTTGCAAGTTTTTTACATTTGCACAAAAAACTTTTCAAGTACTACTTCCCCAACCTCAAATGTATTTTTTTTTATATTTGCACAATCAAGCTTCTGTTGCTTCAGTGGCTAGATAGTGAACATGAGTATGTTCATTCAATGGCAAATAGAATGAAGCAAAAATATGATAAATATTGGGATGAATGTTCTTTGGTGCTTGATATTGCCGTTGTACTTGATCCTAGGTTCAAGATGGAAATTGTAACATATTACTACAATCTCATTTACGGAGAGACTACTGAGAGACATGTCACAAGAGTTAGAGAGGCAATGAATGACCTATATTCAAAGTATGTGGGTTTTGACATAGAGGATAGGTCACTCGTATGCTCTAGTATTGCATCTCAGCCATTGAGGATTCATGGTGTTTTAGATTTTTTGAGCGGTTTTGATCGGTGGTTGATTGTAGAGCATCTGGAATGTTGTCTAGGAACTCAAAAGTTAGAGTTGGATCTTTATCTTGAAGAAAAACCAATTCTTAGAGGTGAAGAGTTTGATATTTTTAGATTATGGCGAGTTGATGGTCTGAAGTTTCCGAAGCTCTCTAGATTGGCACGAGATATTTGGGCAATTCTAGTATCAATTGTAGCATCCGAGGGAACATTCAGTACTGGGGATAGAATAGTGGATCAGTATCATACTTCATTACTTCCAGAAAAAGTGGAGGCTCTAGTTTATGGGCAAGATTGGTTAGAAGCTCCAACAACAAAAGGTAAGCTAAAAATCGGATCTTGAAGCAGTTGTTCTCTTTCCTATATGTTTTTGTTTCTAATATGTGTTTTTGGTTGTGCATTATTATGTTTTAGAATTGGATTTTGAAGCCGCTGCTACCTCTCCTGCATGTGTGGCTTCTACAACTGACATTAATCGAACATGTAAGTTATGACAAATGGTCTACAATTATCTTATTTGATTTGCAAAATGTTCGTGTTTATCTATTTTGACTAAGCAAATGTTTGTTTCAGGATATTGGAGCATACCATGCATCTAGGTTGGACATTTTTGCTTCACAGGTATTTTCTTTTCTTATAAATTTTTTTTATAAAATATTTGCTATAATATTTGGATTGGATTGGACCTAGTCCATTTGTAATGGTTCATAGTTGTCTAGGTTGTTAGGTTGAAGTTTTGAACCAATGTCTAGTCTATTGATAGAAGATAAGAGTGGGGCTGTAAGGCTATCAATGGACCAAGTTTAGGTTGGACACAATTTGAATTAAAACCAAATTGAGGTTTTTGTCATGCATATTGTTTACAATAGTGGATGAAATTTTTAATAAACTGTTGAAGCGGACTGGTGAAAGAAATATCTTTTGAGGTTTTAGAGTGGGGATAGAAAACCAAGTACTGTCCCACTTGTTGTTCATGGATGGCACACTGATTCTGGGAGAACTTAGGGGAATACAAGATTTGAGGGCTTTAAAGTAGATTCTGGAGATAGGGGAGAGGGTTACAGGTTTGAAAGTTAATTTAGGGAAATGTAGATTGGTGGGGTTTGGAGAGGGGGATCCTAGAGGAGGCTGAAATTGTTTTGGGATGTGAAATTCAAGAGTGCCTTAGATACTTGGGTCTTCCATTGGGGGGAAATCCTAGAAGGTCAGACTTTTCAATTGGGAAGCTATGTTAACCAAATACCTGTGAAGGGTGAAGGGAAACGAGATCCATCATATGGACGGCCGAACTATGGTGGCTGTGCGAAATTTCAAAATTTCTTCCTTCCTTCCGGGAATCCTATTCCCTGATTTAGAAAAACTACCTTTTACGATGTTCGCTTTTGAAACAAACTGGACCAAATCTGAAACCAAGATTAGGGAGATGAATACTTGATACGAAATCCACACAAAAAACTCATCCCAACGTACGTGTTCACGCCCAAAGAGGTTACCAAATCCTTCCTCCATTGAAGATGATACAACTTAGGGTGAGGCAGTATTAGCAAGGAGATTCTTCAGCAAGAACCCCAATTCTTCAGTAAGAATCAAGTAGGGATGTGAGCATGGTTTCAAGATTGACTCTTCCAACAAGAATCAATATCAAGATCTAATCTTGATCACTCCAAGAACTGTAGATCGAACATGGTTGGGCGGCAAGAGCAGAGGAAGAGAGAACTGAATGCAGAAAACTATGAAACTGTGTAACCTTTTTCTAGTCCACCCTCCTCCTTTTATATAATCCTTAAAAAGTTAACCTCCTAATCTGATTAGGAGTTTCCTGATGCAAATCTTTATTTGGATCTGGACTCTTTAAGTATAAGGCTTATCCCTAATCTTATCTGTAGATCAGGATCAACTTCTCCTAATCCAATTAGAAGTTTCCTAATCCAAATATTTATTTGGATCTGGACTTTTTAAGTGGATAAGAATTATCCTCTGATCCTTATCTGTTGATCTATACCTAGATTCGCCCCAATTTAATTAATCAAATTAAACCTAGTTTGAATTGGGCTTTCAGGCTCATTTCCCTTTATGTACTAGCTAGCTTGGCTCTCTTTGTATGGCGTGGAACCCTATCATTGGTCTCCACATAAGCCACATGGGTTCAGCCTAACCTCTGTTGCAAGGCCTGGCCGAATTCATTGCTAAATACAGTGAACCCCTAAGTCCATCAGTATGGGTTCTTAATGGGCCCAACATTTACACTAAATGGTCCGTGGGTCCAGCCATCTTATGAAGGCCCAAGGACTGTGGGCAGATGTGGGATTAGCCTATCAAGTAAAAGCCCTAAATGGTCTTACACTTAACCTCTCAGCCCATAATGATCAAACACTGCTCGACAAGAGAGGACCTCTCCCTCGGCGGCAAGGTACAGTGTTGCACTCTCTGCTCACATGGATCTTGGGAATTAAAACCTTTTTGCAAAAATTTTGTGAAACCATAATATATATGTATATATCTATATAAATATATTTTGCAATACAAATCTCAACAAGTTTGAAATCAACTGTCGATAGTTTAGGTTTCCATCAAGAGAATGCATTCCCCAACCATTCACTTTGTCTGACAAAGGGGCTGATCCTGTCACTATGATCATCCACTCAGTTGAATTCTCGGACTGCCCCAACATACCTAGGTTTTGACCCCTTCTAAGGATCTCATTGATTGGCATATCAAAGACAGCCCAATCCAACACCTAGTGTAGTACCATAATCGAGTCTAGGGGTTAGGTGTAACTTTCCAGTTTTGCCCATCTGTCTCAAAGGTCCAGGGCATAACTAGAAAATGGTCCGATTCACGGATTCAAACAAACCCACCTACATGTGCTTCAGGTCTCACCCTGCCAGCTGAGACAAGCCACCCCAACTGACTTGGCAGCACATTAGTGTCAGCCTTGGTAGGATAAACCTCCCTAGGTCTATCCAACGTCTATGAAATTCTAAACTAACACGAGTCTCATAAATGTCCAGTTTAAGGGTATTATACAGAAACACACCATAAATAACATGAATCAATTATGCACTTTATTCATTTACAATAATTGTCAAAATGTACATCAATTTGATTGGAACTAAGGGCATACACTATCTAACAAAGGGTTCCAAAAAAAATGCAACTTCTGTACTCCAGATTAATAGTAGTGGTGATGGACTGAACCGGCTGAAGTTGCCGACTTATTCAAAGTAGTGGTGATGGACTGCAGCACTCAGACTTTCCTAGCCCCTGTTCACCAAATTGTTTCATGAACAGGATTAGGACTGCTAGGATCCCTCACACGTGCACATCATTCAGCTTGATTGATGCCCGAATCGAGAAATTCAAATGGTGAGGACTGAGGAGAAATATGAGTGAGAAATTTGTGAAAATAATGCTTGAATTCTCAGTGGATTGGTGTGGACGTGGCTCTAGTGTTTTCTTTGTTTGTGAGTGATCTTTCTAATGGGGTTGGAGAATGATGGCTCATGTTGGATGTTTGACGGGCTAAAGAGGGCATTGAAGTTGACTTTTCAACCATTGGGGTCTGAAAGTGGGCCCTCTGGTCTCCTCTTCCCACACAACACTCACAATCCTGCCAAGCTTGGGGGGTCCCTCTGTGTCATGTTTACAGATATACTGTGACTGTAGAGCAGAATATTGGTTAGGTCAAGCAGGGATAGCTAGCTAGAGGTGGGGAACTGGCCGGGGATGCCATGATCATCATCATGGATTTGAGGGCATTTTGATTGAGAGAGGTTAATTAGGAAGGGGAATCAGTTCAGGTAAAACAGAGGTGTTCAAATTGAATTGTTTTGGGTATGGGTAAGATCCAAATGGATACTTGTGTCTTATCCAAACGTAAGACATTCACTTAAAGGTAACAGATTTTTTTTTTTTTTCTGTTATCTTGTCACAAAATTCATTTCTTGAATCTCCAAATTATTCTTCCTGAAAAGATTTTATTATTCTAATTGTTTCAATGATAGGACATGCATATCAGTATTTTTCCCAAAATAAATGCCTTCTCTTCTTTCCTTTGGTTTTTTTTTTTGAGTAAAAAGAATAGTGCTTTAAGGCTCCAATTGGTTTACCAGTAAATAGGAAACAGGAAGTTGGGAGAAAATTCTTTAAGTAATTCTGTGGAATTCCCAAAGAAAAGTTCTTAGCCAATTTTGTGAAATTTCTTAATAACATTCCCTCAACTTTATACTTCTCTATCTCATTTTCTATCAAACCAAACACAGCCTAAAGGAAATTTAGTTTGTTCTCAACTTCTTTCGGGTGGTTTGGATAACGGTTTATGTGGTTTCATAATTTTTATTCTCTGGTTGCAGTTGTTCATCCATCCTCTTGATGGTACTTGGTCAAATGGAGATGGAATTCTTTGGTTGATACAGTAATTTCTTTGATCAGATGCCGTAATTTCTTTGAAAAGAATGTTGATTAGATACAGTAATTTCTACCTGAAATATATGGTTGATACAGTAATTTTTTGTTTTTTATATTTTTGTGATAAAATTTAATATATTTCTATAACTTTTTCACATTTTCTGGGTTTTCAAGTATTTTTTGAATATTCATTTAGTTTGGACTGGATTGGATCCAATCCAAATCCAGTTTGCATAGGTTTGGATTGGATTTGGTCTAGTCCATTTGTAAATGGACCAACGTTGGATCGGATTGGAATGGACTGGACCAAATCCAGTCCGATTGACACCCCTAGCTAGGGGTGCTCATTAAAAACCGAAAAAATTTAGTTATCTAGTTAACAATATGAAAAAGTAGCAATCAACCAAGTCGACCGATATCTATATTTTAGATTATATGTTTTTTCATTTATATGTATATAATATGTTACATATATTTTTAGTACTTATATTATATATTTATTTATATTATATAGGGAAGATCTATGATATAGAAAAGATATGATATGGAAAGAGTTTTGACCGATCAAAACCACCCATGAATTTTGATAAATAACACCTGTACTACATTTATGATTTCAGTTTATTGGTCAGTTATTTTTCGGATATCATAGTTGAACCCTATATTATAAATTCAAAAAACCTGAAAATCGAGGAAGAAAACTAGTTAACTGATTAACCGATTGATTTTAGTTCATGATTTTCCAAAAATCTAAAGATCCGTTCGATTTGGAAAAAAAGCACTGGGGTTACCCTTAATCTCTGCCCTAGGATCTCCAGCTCATTCAGGTACTACATTTTAAGGACATGATCCCCAAGTAGAGTGCCTTCATGGTCGTTTGTCTATCACTTTTATGCTCCTTTCCAAACATCTTCTTGAGATTATCTATGATATCCTTTGTAGTTGGGAAGTTTTGGTGTTATGTTATAGTATATTGGACATTGATGCCAAAATGAAAGACTTTGTCATTTCCAAAAACCTTCTTCAGATTATCTATGATCTCCTTTGTAATTAATCAGGAAGTTTCAATGTTAATGCTACAATACATTTGACATGGATGCGAAAACTCAAAGACTTTTCCATTCCATAGGCTACTTTTGGAAACAATGCAAATGGAGTGTAAATCCTAGTTCATGGTAAATCTGCACACTGGTTCACTTTTGCTTGTGTTTGGTAACATTACATTTATGCATTGACAAATGACAGGAAACACATTTTCCAATGCATATTTACATTGATAATAGTATGCAAAAGTACATCAATAAAAAAGAAGTAAATTTGCATTCAAGTGGGCTTTTGATAAAAAAAGGCATATGTTTTATTGGAATTCGTGTTTGCATCCATTAGAGCTAAAAGTCTGTTTGGTAAAAAGGTAAATTTGTCAGTGTAAAACTAACTCAACTTTGCAATTTATGTGGACTGTTTTACACTGCACATTTATACTGTACAAGAACACTTAAATTACTTTTATAAAAACACTTTTATGAAAGTATTTTTATGAAAGTACTTTTATGAAAGCACTTTTCAAAAGTACTTTTATAAAAATACTTTTATGAAAAGTACTTTTGTGAAAGTGCTTTCATAAAAGAATTGACAAAAGTACTTTTATAAAAATGCTTTCATAAAAGTACTTTTATAAAAGTGCTTTCATAAAAATACTTTCATAAAAGTAATTTCATAAAAATGCTTTCATAAAAGTGCTTTTGTAAAAGTGCTTTCATAAAAATGCTTGCTTTTATAAAAGTATTTTTGTAAAAGTGCTTTCATAAAAATGTTTTTATAAAAGTGCTTTCATAAAAGTACTTTTGTAAAATTCAACTAGGGATAATTTTATTAGCGATATTTTAAAATTCAACTAGGGATAATTTTGGAAGAAAAAAGTTGAATAAGTGCTTATTGTATAAGAAATTAAAAAAAAAGCTGGAATTTTGAATTTAAAAATAAACACTTATTTCGGGCTTATTTCCCAAATACCAATAAGTGTTTAATAGCTCAAATTAACACTTATTTTTAAGCACTCCCAAACATGACCTAAAAATTATGCTAAGTAAGCCAGATTTTGTGAAGTAGACATAATGGTACATGACCACAACTTATAGACATAAGTTTGTTATTGAACAAGCAATAGCTAGCTAAGCCAGATTATGTGAAGTAAACAAATGATGATTATAATCTTCTACATCATATGGAATACTACTTACTGTTGCATCATAAATGATGGGAAGAAGCATCAGCCTATGCTCCATACGGTAGCTGACTCACCAATGTATCAAAAGTTCTTTATCGAATAAATGCATGGTTTTTAAAACCAGACCGGACCAGATAGTCAGACCGAAAAAACCAGGAACTGATCAGGTAACCGATTCCGTTTTACCCTAAAACCATTATTTCACAAAAAACCGTTGATTCGAACATTCAAATTATTCGAACCATCTAACAGTTTTGACCATTTTATTTTTTGTCAAAACAGACTGTCCATTCGATTCAGACAGTCGGAGGACTGTTCGACCCAACCAGACCCCTAACCAGTTCGTCAGTTTTAAAAACTCTGAATAAATGAACGAAGACCAATGATAACCGAATAACTGTGCATGCCTATCATACCGGTGTCAAACACAATTTGTACTTCATTATGACATTGGATGCTGCATGGATACTTCTACATATACTCTAGCATTAACACTTCTAATATGTGAAATGTTATGTTTTAATAAATCAATACTAGGAAAAATATCTTTTGTATGTTAGAAACTAAATTAAATTTTACAAAAATCTTTATATGTTAGAAACTAGATTAAATTGGGCAAGAAATAATTCTTGACAAATGATACTTCAAAATCTAAAATCTAGATATAGAAAGTCACATCCCCATTTCTGTGACATACCAGTATCTATATCCGGGTACCATGGATGATGATAAAGGATGCAACATGACCACATCCCCTGCTTTTAATTAGATGTAACATATAACTACTCCAAGTTCTAAAATATAACATCAGATCAAGATTCAGCTAACGACATTATGAACATTTATGATATAAATTTCAAACATCAAATTTCCAACAGGGTAAACTCACACATATAAAAAGATGTAAAATTAGGAGAATCAATGGTTTACAATATGAAATGAGAGGACTATTGAAATGCATATATAGAAGTGACCCAATTTTTTCAAGATGAAAAACAGAAATCCCTCTCTATGTAATAATGAATACTTGGGAGGAGTTATGGGCCAAATAATTCTCAGTTTGTGACCTTGCTTTATTGGGACAGCTTTGACAAGAATCTGAATGCCATAAAATGAAATACAATCAAGAATGAAACGGACAAGTTAAAATATTGAACTAGTATTTCCATGGGTAACAATACCCCAGCAGATGGACAAATACCAACATATAAAGTTATAAACTTGTCTATATTTAAGCATATTTCTTTGTAACGGTTTACTTGTTATTTTGGCTGCAGGTGGATTCCCCTTTGAATGTGTAAAGATTATTCACTTCCATGCTGAATTGGCCAACAAAAAGGGCGAAGATTATGTGGAGATGTATTAAGGCTTCCGTTTATTGGACTGTTTGGGAGGAGAGAAATTCACGAATCTTTTTAGAAAATGAAAGAAGCTTGGAAGTAATATTGGAGGTCATCCATATTATGGTGATACATTGGTTGAAAACTTTAGCATTGTTTGCAGAATTCTCAGTTGATGAGTTGCTAAGAAACTAGAAGATCACAGAATTACCTTCAGCTAAGAAGGCCTCAATCTCTTGTTGGATTCCTCTACCTCATGGCTTTACTAAACTGAATTTTGATGGCAGCAGCATGAATAATCTAGGGCCATCCGGAATAGGGGGAGCAATAAGAGATGAACAAGGGAATCTGTTAGCTATGTTTTCTGGACCAATAGGGGTGGGACATTCATTGAGGGCTGAGATACTTGCAGCTCTTGAAGGCGTACAAAGGGTCAAAGATATGCATATTAATAAGTTGATCATAGAAGGAGATTCTGAATTTGTGATGAACTGGCTAAAAGAGGATAGCTCTAGGCTCTAGAATTACACCAATGAAAAGAGAAAGTTTAAGTGGCTAACTAAGGACATTGAAATTCAATGCACATGGGTAAAGAGAAGTACAAACTCATTGGCAGATGGTCTAGCTAGGGGTGTCCACGGTTCGGTTAACCGAACCATGGCCCCTTTTTGTAAATCGAACCGGTGGTACTGGTTTTTTCATTTTGACAAACCAAAACCAAACCGGTACCAACGGTTAACCGGTTCGTCGGTTTCGGTTTTTGACCGATTCGATTCTTCAATTTCTCGATTCGTTATATTTATAATATATATTATATAAATATATGTATAATATTATATTATAAATAATAAATGATATATAATATATTATAAATATTTTAAAAGTATATAATATATTTGTAAATAGATCATTATAAATATAATATAAGTATATATTTATATATAATGAATATATATTTATATAAAATACATAGAACATATGTGACATATGTTAAAAATATATATAAAATATACATATAAATATATATACCAGTCGGTTCGGTTAACCGCATTTTGTGGTTCGGTTTCTCAGTTCGGTTCGGTTTTTCATGGACATCCTTAGGTCTAGCTAGGCAAGGGGTGAACATAAACTCAATATTTTGGGTTGTATTATAATTGTTTTTTTGGTGTTCAGTGGTTGTACTCGGGAGTTAAGATCAAGGTTCTTAAAACCAGACCAGACCGGACGGTCAGACCACAAAAAACCGAGAACCGATCAGGTGACCGGTTCCTTTTCTCACCAAAACCGAATTTTGGACAAAAAAAAACATTGATTTGGTCACCAAACCGCTGACCCGGGTGGTCGAACTATTCAAACCATTCAACAGTTTTGACCATTTTTTATTTATTTTTTTGTCAAAAGGGCTGACTGTTCAATTCAAACGGTCAGACCATTTGACTGAAGAACTAGACCCCTGACCGGTTCGTTCCCCGAGTCGGTTTTAAAAACCTTGGTTAAGATTGTTTAGCTCCCTTACTTTGTAATTTTTCATAATCTTAATTCAATTCACAATTATTGATAAAAAAAATCTAGGAATTCCTAAAGATGTTCAAGTGTGCAAGGCTACCCAGAAAAACTGAAACAGCTGTGGTTGGTATTTCGAATTTCCTGAAACTTGTTTTCCACCAAGCTTTGAATTTTATCAAGAGTCTTGGAATTTTCCATAGTGAAGAAGAATTAATCGGTACAATAAAGAAATAACCATTCGTAGTTGGAAGAAGGCTTATAACAAGTGAAATTGTTGGAGATGCATATAACCCATAGATGTGAAATTGTTATTCTATGCTAATATATAATCCTTCATAAATTGGTATGTAATTATTACACACTATTTTATGCACTTTTTAAGGTTAAATGAGATGCGATGCTGTGTCTATCATAATTTTCATGTAGGAATGTCAAACCAAAGTAGCAGATATACACCATGGTCTCAGTGGACTCCTGAGTCTCATGGAATTCAACAATTTTTGTTGAAGTGGTACTTCACAAGGCCATTCAATGAAATAAGCCGAATACCCATCTAAACAAAAGAGGATGGGATATTGTTAATGCGGGATATCCAAATATGCTGTGATACTTGACTCCATATCGATGTATCCAATACTATCTCCCTGATTTTCAACGTGATGGACAATCAAGGTCTCAAGGAATAACATTTCAATCATCTTCACTCATCACTTCGTAATGTGATTGATCAGTGTAAATTAGAGTTCTCAAGAAACATTTTCCAATTCTTGAATGTATGCCATCATACCCTATGAAGTTACGGTAGTATGTGTTGCAGGTTTTGATCAGCTGTTAAAAGACTTTGTTCTATTCTAAGAAGTAATATGCTCCATACACATATTATGTAAAAGAAAGGACAACCCATTTTAATATATATTTTTTTGACAAGGCAATGTATTTGTAAGGACTGAGATGCAACAGAACCCGTGTACTCCACGAACCTATTTAATTTTAACTATTATATGTAAAGGAACAGAAACTGATTTCTTTGTTTGCTTTCCCTTCTTTCTCAGGATTACATTTATGCAAATTTGTAAGGACTTCTAGCCATAAATCATGTTAAAGGCAACTTAAAACAAACATGAAATGGAAGAAAATATGGAGGATGAATTCAAAACATTCATGGATCAAGTTCCTAAGATAGGTTTTAACTTCCCATAAACCAAAATTCTTCATAGGGTCTTAGTCATTTAACATTTTGAAATCACATAACAAGGGGATTCAAAATACAACAATACCATATAACAATATCCTGAAGCAGAATTTGAGAATTCAAGAAAATTATTAAGAGCCAGTGGTGCTAAATATAATTAATAGTTAGACCCTTTAAAGAAAATTATGTCACAAGAATGATGAAGACATAACATGGCAAAATCACAGGAACCTATTGTGTGATGCAAGTGAAAAGGAAGATGTTTCTTAATTTATTACAACGAATTAATTATATAGTGTTTGAAAGTCAGCAATGCTATAAAGAATTGAGCCAATTTATAAAATAAAAAAAAAAGTAATTTAACGTAATAATGCAACCAGAAAGACTCGCTAAAACCAGCTGATTCCTTGACAACCCATACACTGTCTGAACCAAAATGTGTTTCCCACAAACAAGATGCATCCAAGTCAAAAATAATTTGAAAAATAAGACAAACTTGTGAAGAAAGAACAAAACTTGAACAAGCAATAATTGACTAAACAAAATTTAGATAAAATTGTACCAAGACATCAGATTCCACGTAACATCATCCAACATCCTACAAAGAATTGAAACGGGAAATGGTCGTATTAACTCTGGAATCCGGACATGTAATGCTTCTCATATATAAGGAAGGCTACCCAAGTAGAGTAAATGATAGCAGTGATGGATGGGATTAATCTCATCACTCTATGCATGTTCATAATGATGCAACTTGTACAAGAACACTTTTCCAGCAGCATTTCCCAATGCCATGAAACCCCCACCAGGACTGAAATCCAAACATCGAGGATACTCCAGAACCCGATTTGCAGGGGGCCAATTTGAGAATACAGTGAAAGATGGAATGTGTAATAGCTTTAAGCTGTTCTTCTGCATGTTTGAACAAACAGCCAAGATTTGAGCATCATGATTAAATTTCAAGAAGTCGACTTTGGTGGTTAGATTCTCAACTGTCTTAATTGGTTTTCTCTTGCCACCTAGAAAGTCTTCTCTGTTGTAAATATTCACAATCCCACTATCAGAACCTGCTGCAAACAAACTTCCATCTGGAGATGTACAGAGGGCTGTACCATTTATGCAACCATCATCAACAGCCTTATGGAAACACCTTCTAGTCCTCAAGTCCCAGTGGTAGACATGTCCATCTCCTCCTGAGCTCAATAAATGTTTTCCATCATTAGCAAAAGCCAAAGATCGAGCAGTCCCATTCATCTTCAGTGTTCCAATCAGATCCTTTGTTTTTGATGAAACCAACAAAATGTAGCCTTCATTACCCACAAAAGCAATGGTACTAGAGTCAGGAGAGACCTCAAAAACTTCCAAGCTTTTCTCCTCCCTACCTGTTAAAGGACCTATCTTATCAACCTTTGCTTTCACTAAATCAAAGCTGTAAAAGAACTTTCTTCTTCCCCCTGCAATAACCTGGGATCCATCTGGTAAAAAACAGGCCTTGCGAATGGGACAATCCTCAAGAAAGATGCTCTGTACCTTGGGGTTCCTTTTACCATCAATCTGGAAAAATCTCAGCCTTCGATCTAACCCAGCAGCAAGCAACAACTGCGCATTTCTATGGAATTGGACTGAATTTATTGGACCATTGGAGGGTTCAGTGGCATTTGCATCTACCAGTCTAGAATGTTCAAGAATTCCAGGTAACAACCTTGAACTACTCTTCACAACAAGATCTTCATTTGTCCGAAGGATATCATTATCAGCTTCAATATCCTGGTATTCAGGGACCACCACAGCACCACTCTCTTCATCTGATTCCTCATCTGGACTATATTTACTTGATGATCGGCCAAGTTCAGCCCATTCTGTTCCTGGGTTCAATTTAATGTGCTGTGCCCTCAATCTCGATACATAATCTGAGCCTGAAACTAAGCTTTCATCATCTTCCTTCCTCAACTTCCTCAATCTGTTGACTTTGGATATATCTATTCTAGTTCTTTCCTCCTCTTCGTCCACCCATACAGGTTTCCTCTCCCTCATTTTCTTTTTAGCATCACTCTCTTCTTGAAATTCTGCATCCTCTTCATACACTGACATTACCCCATCTGCAGACCGGTCAGTGAAGAACATGGCAGGACCCCCACCAACCACATCTCTCACCTCTTCCTCATTTTCCTTTCCAAACTCAACTGGAGAGTAGAGAGAACCAAACAAGAAGCTCTCCAACCTCTTCATTTCCTTTTCCTGTTCAATTTCTATTTGCTTTTCCTCTTCCTTGTGCTCTTTCTTTCTCTTCTTAGTCTTTGCTCCAACCAATTTCAATCCTTCTCTAGATTCAGTTTCTTCACTTCCTTCCAGAAGTAGAAACTCATCAATGTTCTCCCTTTTAACCTTGGCCACTTGGTCTTTAGGAAGGACATTTTGAGAAATTAAAGTTTCCATTGTTTGATGCTGGCTACCTCTGCAAAATCAAATACAGAATAACTACATTTACAAATAACAGCTCCAGCTAATGCAAGTTCAGTTTAAATTATCACCTAATAAACGTCACATTAAATTATCAGACAATGAACCACGAGATACTTCCTTTCAATAATCACTAAGCTAAAGCGTACTTCAGGTCAAGCCTCGATGATATAATTATAATCCTCAATGTACCCCAGGCTAATAATAAATATTAAATGTATACCATATCTGTAATTTTACCCAAAATATTCCTAATTTTTTTGGTGAACTTTAAGTTGGATAAATGAAACTTTGTTTCCTCAGTTTGATGTTTGAAAAATAATATTCAGACTACAATGGGCAAAATGCAAAATAAATAGTAAAATTCTATTATTTAAGCACATTAAATTCTTGTTTTATATCTCCTTTTTTTCTCTTTTATGTTTTTTTATAGGAACCGATAACTTTCAATAGCTAAAAAACAGAAAAACTGTCACCTACTAAAGTGTAAGGTGACCCCTCAACAAAATTCAAATTACAACACTGCCCAAAAAACCGATAACTTTTTTTTCTTTTATCCTTCTGGTATTTCTTTTAACAGTAAGCATGGTATCCATACATACATAACATTTTAACAATAGCTTTTTTCAGTAAAGACTCCATGTCTCTTTTCTTGGATTTATAAGACAAGAAAAAACAGATACCCCAGCGAGCATCAGGAAACAGCTCACTTGGGCTGATTTGGAGTCGCATTGGGGGTTCTCAAATCAAACAACCTAGAATTAACCCAATAGGAAACAAACCAACATTGACAAGCAAAATTAAGAAAGAAAAAAAAGGAACTACTTGATATCCAAGATAAGGGTTCTATAAGAATGAGAACCAATCACATAAAACAACTTAAAGACGCAAAGGCAAGTATAATTCAGCTAATCTAAATAAAATTACTAATGTTAATTGTTCAAGTCAACTGACATAAGACACATGCATGTCAACTTGAATAGAGATAATTCAATGTGAAAAGATGAAGAATAATAAAAGACAACTGAAGATTGGAGTTATCATAAAAGAAGATTAACAGCCCTGAATGTGAAAAATTAAAATACATGGGAAGGGGCAACTGTTCACTAATCCCAAAGAGGGCATTATTGATAGCATGAGAGGAGAGATATCCCTTAACACTAGATGGAAATCATTCAGCAATCTAAAAAAAGAAAAAAAAAACAAAAAAACAAACCGGAATTTTATAAACACTCTAAAAAATGATGAGAATTAAGCCAATTAGCAAAGATGGTGAGAACTATTCAACCACATGAAAAAGAAGAACAAAAGGAATTACTTATTAAATCCTAATGAACGGAAAGATAACCATTAATATTACCTAATTCCCACTATATTTTTATTGCAAACGCCAACCCATTTTCACAAACAACCAGTGACTATAATCATAATTTATCATTAAATAAGGACTTGTGTGCTCATATGTATCCTCACGAAAGAGCATGGGAGATTCAGGGGAACGGTCTTTCAATCTCGAGCGAGTCATTCACCATAACAGCATACAACGAAGGATTTGAGACACAGGATTTATCCATCCATGACAGATATTCAACATAACATGTACCAAGATCATGCTAGAAAGAAAAACAAGGCGAGATGGGGAAGGCAGTGTGTTCGGATACCCCAAATAGACAGAGAATATGAGACAAACAGAATAAAGTTCAGGACAAGCGATGAGGATCCATGTTACCTTGTCTGAAGTATAGCCTAAGAATGGAGAGATCAGCTGCTTCGTATGGAGGATTGGTGCTTCAGAATCTTTCCCTTCAGCTAAAATGGGGGAGATGACCTGTATTTCGGTAGCTCCTTCTAGCTTTGCAGGACAGTTGATGGACCGATGAAGAGTTCGCCGAAGTAGACCCAGTCCGGTGGCAAAGCAAGGGGTTGGAGAAACGTTGGGTGGTCGAGAATATGAAGAAAAACGAGAGGGATTTTCCTGACAGTCCAAGGCTATGGCGAACAGGGGAATCAGGAGTGGTTTAGTGAGAAAGAGAAGGGGGGAGAGATAGAGAGAGAGAGAGGAGAGCGAAAGAAATGTATGGGGGAGAGAATAGCGCCGCTGCCGGAAGTTGCAGCGGTGGCGGTAAAGAAAAAAAAAGAAACAGGGGGAGCTGCCGCTGCTAAAAGTTGCGGCAGCGGTGGTCAGAATGAAGAGAAGCAGAAGAAGAAGGTGATGGACGAAAGATCGGAGGAGAGCGAGATTGACAGATTGAACCGCCGCCCTAGAGTTGCAGCGGCGGTGGCGGTGAAGAAAAAAAAAATAGGGGATGGGGAGGGCGTTCGAATGGCCAAAAGAACGAAAAAGAAAATGAAGGAGGTGCTTGGCTATAGAAAAACGAAAAACAAGATGAAAACCTCGAATGGAAGAGCTTGGCCCCCTTTACCGCCGTTGCCGAGTCTCTATCGCCGTTGCCGCTGCCGCTGGGTCGAGAGAGAACGAAGATGAACGGTATATGGGAAAACTTTGTTTTAAACGTTTTAGGGCATATAAGGGTATTTTCATCAGTTTAGAGAAATTTGGGGTAATTTGATAATTTTGAGAATTTCGGCGATAGTTCGGGTTTAAGAGTGATCAAAATTAGACCTGTAAAGGGCCGGGCCGGAGTGGGCTTTTATTCTTAATTAACAGATTTTTTTAAGGCTCGAGTCAGAACCCGGCTCTCATAAAAAGCCTGAAACCTGAGCCTGGGTCCGAGCCCAAAGTCTAAAGTTTATGTTGCTGCTATCGCTGAAGCAGCTAGACAGAGAGAGAAATTATAAAAAAAAATAAAAATTGTATATATTAAATTATTAATATATATTATAATAAATATCATATATTTTATATTATATAAATTAGACGGGTCAGGCCAGGCTTGAGCTAGGCTTTTTTGACAAATCCTGAGCCCGGCCCGAAACACAGTCGGGCTTGGTGTTTTGGGCCTGAGATCAAGCTAACGGGCCTAACTACATGTCCAAGCCCGACTGGGGTGCAGATCAGGCTACCTAGCCCATGAACATATCTAATCAAAACCAAGATTTTGAATATTGGGTTAGAATTTTTGGTTGAAGAGTGTGGGGGTTATGTGTAAGCGGTTTTGTGTGTATGGGTCAATGAAGTTGGCCTAAATGGAATCTTTTTAATTGAATGAGTAACATGATAATTAATAAAGTATTGTTTTGAGGTGGGGTAAAATTAGCCTAACTTGGTCTAAATCAAGCAAATTTAGTAGAGGCTTAATTTGGACAATAAAAAGCCTCAAAATAAAATCTTTGTGTGATAAAAGGGTAAACAAGAAATTTGAAACAAGAATTTGTGGGTATGGGTTTTAGGATGCATGGGATCTGATGGTAGTGTCTGATTTAGAGTTCAAAATCATGAAAATCTAGGTCAGGGGAATTTAGGTCAATGAGAGAGAGTGTCCAGAATTTAATCTTGGTCTGATGGAGTTTAGGTAAATAGGAGAATGTTGAGTAAAAATTTTAGGGCAAATTTATTAAACTACCCCTACTATTTTGTTAATTGAATTTTAGGGCAAATTCAATCACATGCAGCAACATATGACTGTTATATTTTGAAAAAAAACGGCAATAATACCCTTTCCATATGGAGAACGAGAAACAA
The DNA here is from genome assembly GCF_000365185.1 of Nelumbo nucifera. The sequence continues at coordinate 1,395,548 of NW_010729159.1, forward strand.
GAATTGAATCTTTGCAATCTACCGTAGTCTGCTGACTCTTGATGAGAAAGATCTCCACTATTTGCAACCTACTACAGCCAGACTCTTTGACGAGGAAGATCTCTACGGTGGGAGGAAAAACAGGGGAGGTAAGCTACATGTTTAAAGAAGAATGGGAAAAACAGGGGAGGTGAGCTATATGTTGAAGAAGAGTGGGAAAGAGAGGGGTCCAGTGAGGGAGGTTCTATCCAAATTGTCGTTGCAATGACGATGATAGGGGCAGAAAAATGATTTAGATCAACAAGTGTATGGATGCCACCGGCGCAGCTATTGGAGGGCTTTGATGGTTTCTTGTCCCGGAAAGACATGGATACCCTTGATTGAAAATCAATGGGAACCGACGGCGAGGGAGAGGGAGATCTCCAAAAAATCCTTGATTGAATCTGTGCGGTCGAGAGACAGGGTTGAATCGGTGGAAGCTAACAGCAACAACCTTGTCACGGGGGACAGGGTTCTTACTGCAACTCCACCGTCCACTAGCTTCGGTTTGATATTTTTACAAATTTTTTTTTGTCACTGGAAAATCCAAAAGATCAAGAGAGATGGAGTATGAATCGATGGGAGATTCTATTTGCTCCGATGCACGATCGAGAGAGATGGAGTTTGAATCGGTGGTGGGTTCTATCTACTTCGACGTATGGCAGACAGGGTTCTTCCTGCAACTTACTACAACGTTTGAAGCATTCAGAAGGCATTCGAGGGGGTTCTTATTTCTCCGATGCTCGAAAAATTCGGGAGGCATTTGAGGGGGTTCTTACTAAAACTTAATGCTCTAACTCTCGAAGCATTCGGGAGGCATTCGAGGGGGTTCTATTTGTTGGTTTTGTTGAAGTTGAAGTTCTGGTTTACAGCGCATTCCAGCCCAATTCAATGGCACCCATCAACTTCACCGATATCCCCATCAAATAATTTGAGAAATCCCTCGTCGTCTGTACCGTTGGCTCTTTTCACTGCGCTCAACAGAAAATTGTCCTAGCATAAAATATTTGTCCTGGATTTTGATTTCTTTTTATGATTTTCTTTCTGGGATTTGCAACTGTGTGAAGGTTATGCCGGGCATGATTCTATCCTCTTCAGTAGCAGCTCTGCTTTTTTTTTTTTCCTCTGTCTCTGCATGTGGAAGATCTCTAACGAGAAACCTTCCATATTCTTCACAGTTTTAACAGGAGAATTGTTGAGTAAATTTGACATTTTGCTTTTTTTTTTCAAAATTTAATGATGACAATTGTTAGAAAACTTGAAGGTACTTTAAGACAATAATTAAACTCGAAGGTATAGTTTGTCAATTAACTAAACAGTAAGGGTAGTTTAAGAAAATTTCCCAAAATTTTATTGCTATATGTTTTGGTATGTGTGGAGTTCAACGGTATTGCCCATTTGGTTCAAACTCCAGAGCTTTTAGGAGGATCTAAGGTTATGGATGTTTAAGCGACAACGGGGTTCAAAATAGAATCTTGGTTTGATAAAGGGTATATGGTGAAATTTTAAATTGAAAATTTTTGGATACGTATTTTGAAATGTCCTGGGTCTCATGGTATTTTATAAAAATCAATATTTTATAAACTAATGATCAAATCCACATTTATATCAAAAGATGATTTTTACTCTCAAAAGATACAAATAAAACAATTAATAATAAAATAATTATTTTAGTACTTAAAATTTATAAATTTGGACATGATATCTATCTTAAAAATTTTATAAATTATTAATTGATATTTTAATTTACATTTTACAATAATATATTTATTGTTTACAAAAATAAAAGTATTATTTACCAAACATCCGAGAATTAAATTTTATATTGATATTCTAATAGTTGCATGCATTTTTTTCCCTAGACTTTAATATAAAATAAAAGGGGGAGTTTCTTAAACTACCCCTATGGTTTAAGAAATTGACTAACTCTATGCTTACTATTTATATATTGTCTTAAACCACCCTTTAGTCTTTTGACAATTGTCTAAAATCTCCCTTACTATTAGTTTTTCGTCAAACACAATTGACATATGACAACGTGTGACTAATATATTTTACTAGAATTCCTAAACTACCCTTTTGTCGTTGAAAATTCCCTTTTCAGTTTGGGCTCATCTTAGACTGGACTATATTTCTTGTAAGGCACTGGTCGGTTTAGTGTTTGGTAGTCAACGACATCATTATGAAAGGACGGTGAACCTCAACTATTGTTTGTGATCATCGGCACCAACGTCAGTCTTCATTTGTAGAGATTGGTCACCTAAAACGAGGTGGGTGAAGGAGGCTAGTGAGATCAGTCAACTAACTGTTATTACGGTTATCTCACAAAAAACGTGAAGAGGAAGGAGGTTGGAAGGCCCTGTTAATCAACTATTAGTGTGGTTTGTGGTTTTCTCACACAAAGGAGGTTGAAGTGCTTCCTTCTTTACTTACAGAAAGGAGGTATAGTTTGTGGTTTTCTCATACAAAGGAGGTCGAAGAGCTTCCTCCTTGATGTCAAATAGGGTTGTTCATAAGAAGGCCCAACCCGACCAAATCAACCAATTCGGACCGACCCAACTCGAGTCGGCCGAGTTTTCATCAGTACGGGTCGGTTTCGGGTTGTGCAAATTCCTAAATTGATGATTCGGGTCAGTTTCGATTTTCACATAAAAAAACCGAAACCAACCTGAACTGAACCGACTTAGTTCCTAGTTCAAATATGAAGTTCCAAAGCCCATTAGGCCACCTAGTTTTTGAATGGTTGCAAAAAACTTTGTATTAGTGAATAGTGATTAATGAACATCTTTTGTGATTAACTTTTCATTTAAATTTTATCATAGGAGATGGCTGAAATGATGTTCAATTTATGACTGTTTTTAAAATTAGCAAGATTTTATCACAGGGATGAACTTAGAACCGAAATCGACCCAAACCGACCCAACCCGACTCAAACCGACTAGGTTGGTTTTGCTTAACACTTCGGTTTCGGTTTCTATGTCAGATAACCCGACCAGGTCAGGTCGGTTGGAAAAACTACGGTAAACCGACCCATGAACAGCCCTAATGTCAAACAGATGCAAACATTGACTAGTATATGTTTGACCAAATACCTCACAATCCTCCCCATCGAATGCACAGTGTGCCTCGCCCACCATGCCGCATGCACAACCTGCCCCCCTCCCGCACACCCAATCCGTTCACCCACCCGCCCTAGCACATACATCCCTCCCAGCTTGCAGCCCACCCACCACCCAATGACATTGCACTGCGCCCATTATGAACGCATACATGTATATGTATGATTATACTTGATGGAATGTGTTAATGAATATTTTTTTATTCTAGGAACCATTTGAATTTTCTTGAACCGACAGTATGAAGGTTTTACGCCCGTGTAGTGGTGGAAAGTGCATCACAGTTGTGGTTAGGTGTGGAAAGGCCGAGAATGTTGGCCAGGAGTTTTATGGATGTCACTATTAATAGTAAATTATATGTTATGTACAAATTATATGTTACCTAGTCTATCTATGTTCATTGTAGTTCATCCCTGATAGAAGATGTAAGGATGAAGCAAGGATGTGTCCGTATGGTATTGGGATCTATAGTCTTCACACCTATATGGTCTAGCACACAAAAGAAACGTTTTTGGGTTTGCGCAAAGCCTCAACTAAGAAAAAAATTGTTAATTGACTTGTGTCAATCATCAAATCTAAATCCCACTTTATTTTTATAGGGTGCATGTAAGTTTAAATTCTTCTCATGGACACCTCTAATGGAGAATGTCCAACAAAGCATAGGGAATGTAACCATGAAAAGAGATGGGTCAAGGTCGTCTAAACGCAATGAAAGGTCATCTAGAGACACATTAGATGAAGTTGAAGCAGTAGTAAAAGAAGGATAATTTGACTTTTGTGATAAATTATTAAAGCATATAAGGAATTTACGCATCAAAGATTTATGATGTGGGTTGTTATTGTTGCATAACTCTTTTAAAGTGTAAACACAATGAATGTAATGACCAAACAATGTTTACAAGTGCTTAATACACTATAGTCTTAAGGCGTAGTGCTATTTAATGTGCATTTTATTTTTTCCCTTGTTATATTTGTTTTCAATTAATATTGATACATACGGCCAAGACAATTGCTTCAACCTTAATTTGCATTCCAATGTAGGAGGAAACTTTGTAGTCCCCTATAATTTCCGGCATTCTTCTTGCCAAGAACAATTGCAAATAATTTCCAGTGTCCTTGCCATAAATAATGTCTATTATGAATAATTAGTTGGACTCCATGAGGTTGTTTGTCTTGCCAAGAGCCCTGCATTTCTAAACCCATTGAACCTGTGCCAAACAATACAAATTAAATGAAACAAGCAAAACCATCTTCTTGCCAAGAAGATGATTGTTTTTCTTCTTTGGTATTTGATACTGAACAAGAGACCACTAATTTTCTTTTGAGTCATGAGGTTGTCATGGTAGAGGCGTAAAGCTGAATCATCCACGCTATTAAGTTAGGACCAAATTTAGAACCACTAATACACCTACAAGCTGCAATTCACCATGCTATCAATGGAACCAATCTTGCCTCTTATGATAGGCTTTTGGGACACCACGTTGGATGGGCATACACCAATTTCATCCATAATAGTGTCAACTTTGCAGAACCAGTGGCTACAATCAAACAAGACAATTAAAACCTTCGGCTGGTTTGGGACTAAGAGAGGGGCATGACAGTTCCTCCTACTATGCCCAAATACACCACAAATGGAATACCTGACTGTCTTTTGTTCCAATGGGGGTATAATATGATGGACCTACCTCATCTTTTTCTCTTTTTCTACTCAATGGAGGCTGACCTGGCCTTCTCACTGCTGAGGGTCTAATTGGATGGTGATCTACATGTGGCCAATATTTCTACCCCGACAAAGCGTGAGCAAAGTGGTTGTATACACTTGCATAAATGGCGTTATGGAAGGCTCTACCACACAAATCCTCCACTCTATGCCTTGTGTAAGTCAGCATTACAAGTGCATGAGCACAAGGGATGCCACTAATGTCCCAGACCTTACGAGTGTATGTCTTTGCATCCATCTTTATAACATTATCAATCAAGTCAGCCCCTAGTATCTGGTACTCACATTGCCCTGAGCAAAAAACCCTAACTACACATTACCTGGCTTTTCTCCTTCTCCTACCAATGATTGATTACACCTTTGGCAGTAGCTCAACACCAGGTGCATTGACAGTTTCATGTCTTTCATATATCTTCTACATCTATCTTTTCCATATATCCACCAACATTTCAACGATGGGCATTGTTCTGGCCTCTCCAATCAAGAATTAAATGATTCGGTCTAGTTATTTGTGATGTCATCCAACTTAATTATAGGATCAAACCCATGCCTGGACCATGAGTTTAGGGGACTTGGCAAATTCAAGCATATGCACCTTTAGAGCAGTTCTTGATAACTTCCATGTAATGAATAAAATCAGACTGAGTGTATGATTTCCTAGTAGCCCAACACAACATCCTTCAATGCCTTCCCCTTGATTTTTTTTTTTTAATTTTATGTTACTGTATAGGTGCTACAAAAAGAATTGGTGGTTTGCACCATGCATGCAAATTGATTCTCCCTCAACTATGCCTTGCATACAAACATTTGGGTTATTAGTGTTAAATGTACATAAAACCAAATAAAACAAGCCCAAATACAATCAAATGTAAACTATATACACAACTTCTATCTATTTAACATAAAGGTCCACTTGTGTAGGTCATCAATACTCTTAACTTAGTTAAAAACCACAACCAACTATCATTGTTTTTTGCCTCCACTACAGAATATTCAATATGAAATATGCCATTATTGCCATCAAGCCCTACAGCTAAGAGTATTACACCTCCTATTGCACAAGTCTTGGCATGGCAACCATGTAGTCCAACAATCTTTCTACAGCCCTCCAAGAAACCATTCTTTGGTCTTGCAAGGCAGATGAAAACTTTCTTGAAGATGCCAAATGTTTTATGTTTTGTGGTAAGTGGGGCATGTAGCTTGACAATAGACTTGGGGTTACTTGTTAGTAAAGATGTGCGGTATTGAAGCAGTCTTGCATATGATTCAACAAATGACCCTCTAATCCTATCAATAGCTTTTACTTTATCTTAGTGTATTTTTTCTTCCCATGGACTTTTATTCCATACATCTTCTTGGTTTCATATCCAAGGACATGACTTGACATATTAAGATTAGCTTGTAGCAACCCCTCAATCTTTGTGGAAATCCATGTATTGGTTACCTCCCTATTTCTTGTCACCCTTAAACATGTATGTGTATCATGGAGGGTCTTCACAATGAAGCTACCTCCGTCATGGCTAACGGATGTATGAATCCTTTAGCCAGTCCTTAGTAGCACAAACTTGAGTAAATCTACACTTCTCATTTTTTCTTTCTTTTTATCTCTATACCCTCCATAGCACAATATTGTCTCATTGCATGTTTAAATTCTTTCATTGTAGCAAATTCCATTCTAGCCTAGAATCTTGGGTTGGAAAAATTGAAATCCAACTCACCCCTTAGGTGCCCCTCCTCAAATCAGATTCCCCTCTGTCAACACCCAATTTTTGCTTGGTCCCTTCACCATACCTTTATGTACCCTTCTCTTAGACCCCAAAAAACTTAGAAACAAAACCAAATCAATTTGACACTTTCCAAAACCCCAAAATAACCTCCTTTGACACAATCCACTGGGCGAATAAGAACCTTGAGATCAACATCAATGTCCGGTCAAACATCATCCCCGGACTTGGAAAATTATAACTTAGTTACACATTAGTTTTCATGACTAAACAACTACAAAGGTTCATTGTTCATCATGCCAACTTCTTTTTTAATGGTCCCGATCCATGTGATATTCAAATTCCAACTCCTACAAAATCAAATCCAACATATCCATCACCCCAAGATCACTAGGAAATAATAAACTAGTGAATCTCAACATGAATCTACGATAACCAACCGCAAAAACATTAAAATCCCATTCTTATGTCCTTAAACAATTACCAAGATCGATCATATCATTCTCAAATCAGAACCATCCACATGACTCCTCACCCTAATCCATGCCTACCTACCAAATTGTAGCTCAAAATTCCCCTGTTTAACCCCCCATCAAGCCTAGATCCCATTTTAAAAAATTACATTAATTAGAGTTTACCATCCCTCATCCCAACTTCATGACCAATCAGACTTTACCATTGTATTCGGAGACCCAAAAAACCCTAGAACATCAAATTTCATGACTAAACATCTCCATTTGGCCATTGAAAAGTAAGATTCCATTTTGGACCCTCTCGTTAATTCAAAAACCATAAGCTAAGACCATGATCTGAACTAAATCTATTAATCCACTCCTTTGATTAAAGATCCATAACTTTCATCAGATTTGGGATGATCAAAAGTGCCTAATCACCAATTTTTATCCAAAAATTCCCCTATTTGACCCTTCATCAAACCAAGATTATATTTTGACAAATCTCGTTGATCCAAACTTGTCAGCCACCTATCTCCATCATTCCGACCCTATTTGTCTGATCAGACCTCAGTACTATGTTCAGAGACCCAAAAAAATCCTAGCACGTCAAATTTCATGACTAGATTCATCATTTTGATCATTAAACTAGAAAGATACCATTTTGACACACCATATTAAATTGCCATGCCATCTGTCCCAACCTGAAGCCTCAAAAGGGTGATGGCTGATGTTAGATCCATTCTTGACCCATTAGAATACTTGGACCAATGAAATAGAGCCTAATAGACCAAAAAATCACAAAACCCCAATATAACCCCACTTAAAGCCAAGAAAAGACAAAACCACATTTAAAACTTCATCAAATTTACATTTTCTACCATTGATAGCCCCAAATATGAGACTACCATGACAAGCACACCCCAAGCTCCCATTGGACACACAAAACCCGTGAAAACCACCCCTAAATCGAAGAAAATGTTTCACCAAATAGGAAAACTTGACTAACATATATTTCTTAGAAGAATCTTTGCCTATTTATGTAAAAATCCTCTGTTGAATCCCAAGCAACATAGTTGAACACATTCAGACTTGACCCCCTCCCTTTCTCTATAAATATTGATCTAATTCGAACTCAAAAGGGGGAGAAGGGGAAGGAAACTGGAGGGAGAACCCTAGAGAGAGAAAGAAAGATAGAAATGAGGGAGAAAACTAGAAAGAGAGAGATCTAAAGAGAAGAAGAGGAGAAAAAAATATTTTCCCTAACCTCTGTAATCCCAAAGTCCTTGAAGATCAAACTTCAAATCCACCCATATGTTTTCAACTACAAGATTTGAAACAAAAAAGTACACCATCCAACCCAATATCTCATTCAAGTTTCTTTAAACTTATTTCTGCTACTATAAAGCTCCTATCAAGGTACATACAAAAGGTAAGTTTTTCATTTTAACTTTTAAACCTGATTCTATAATCTCTATTTTTTTTTGTTTTTCAAGATTGCTTGAGATTTTGAAATGTTGGAGAACCATCACTTGCAATTTCTTCTTGACTGAGAATAGAGGCAAAGACCGAGGGTCTTAGGAAAACCCGTACCTAAAACCCCATAGCATCACCTCAAAATCGGTCTTAGGAGAAGTTAAAAGCATGTTCCTCAAGATTTAAGAAATTCCTGCAACCATTTTTGTTTTTCTTCGAAAGAAATTGAACTTGAATAACTCCTGTATTAGGATGCTATAGTGGCTTGGAGAGAGAGGTGCCTAATACCTTTCCTCTCCCAATCTTTGGGACTTGAAATCTCTCGGTTATGTGCCTTTTTCCATAAAGAATGGAGTCACTATCAAAGACTTAAAAAAAAAATTTCAAATATGAAAATGAGGGCCCATTTCCTCTAAAAAATGGGTGGTGACTCCATCTTTTTGAGCCGGCCATGAGCTTCCTGGAGCTTACAACTAGCAACTCCACTAGGGACAACTAGAACCTTTACTGGGTGTTGTTCAGACTCAGTTTTATTCTATTTTGTTTTGCGTTGGTAAGTTTAAAAGTTGGTTGATTGCGATTCAAAATTGCACCTCAAGAAGGCTGGGCGTGATAGACCATCCCAACGTGATTCAAAACCGCATTTTAGCATTCTTTGGCATACAAGACCTCTTCTTTATACATTGTAATCGCACCCAAAACCATTCTTGTACCCAAATCGTACCTGAAACTTCACTTAGAACCATACTTTGTTGAGATCACAACTAGAGTCTCATCCAAAACCGCATCTTCACCAAAATCGCAAGCAAGGTCTCACCTAAAACATTTCCTCAAAATTGCACCTCATTTCATCTTTGCCATAGCCTAAAAGTCCAAAACCTCATCTCATCACTACCCAAAAGTTCAAAATCGCAGATCATTCCAATCCCTTCGCAGCCTAGAAAATCGCAATCGTAATTCCTTTCAATCCCATCACAGCACAGGAAATCAAAACTAATTTGCAATTCCCTTCAACCTCATCGCAACCCAGAAATCCAAATTGCACCTTCTTGCCCATCGCACTCCAGAACTTGTTTATCACACCTTCCTTTCTGCTCATCACACCTTAGAACTTGCTCATCGCACCTTAGAACCTACCTATCGCACCTCAGAACCTACCCATCACACCTTATTTCAATCTAATCGCACCTAAATTGCACCCATCTAGCCTTCTTACGCCCTGTTATCGCATCGCACCCTCCATCACATGCGCACTAGGTCTCTATCGTGACTAGCCTCTTGTTTTTTTTTCCTTTTTTTTGTTTTTCAAGGTTTTCTTTTGCTTGCTCCCTCTTCTCCTATGGTGTCCTCTTAAGAGGAAAGTTTTTTAAACTTCTTTGTTCCTATTTACTATGCTTAGCCTTATATGGGAATAGTTGTAAGTTATAGTTGATGGAGGATGATTTGACCTGACCCCTTGAGACAATGACACGTGGACCTAACTCAGCACGAGCAAATGACTCAGATCCGTAGCCTGACTGTGACTAAGTAACGAGTCTGCAGGATAGCTCACTACGTCATAGTTCACTGTAGGGGGAGCTCGCTACACCGCAACTCACTATAAGGTGAGTTCGCTACAACGCGAGCTCGAGGTCCCTCGATCTATTGAAAGGAAATATTCCAAGACAAGTCTATCCTAGCTCGCGAGCTAGGATAACCAGTTCGCTCCAACACTTAGGCAGGAAAACTGCCCCAAAGACATCCTTGAGAAGGGTCACCTCGAAGTACTCCTAGGAGCTTGCTACAAAGTAGCTCGTGACAGGATAGCTCACTATAAGGTAGCTCGCGGCTAAGTGACGCGATGCTTTCAAGAAGCTTCTATTTGACAAGATCGTACCTGTCAGACTGTGCCATGTCTCCTGATCGACGGTGCAGTCCCTGCCAATTCAACAGACTGCACCCATGTCTCTCGACAGATGGTGGTGCGCCTGTCCTTCCGGGACATGTCACTCACCCGATTGGGTAGTACCCTACAGCGGTCACCTGCGCAGCCCTGGTAGGTAACGGCTGCGACAAAAGCCTAGTGGTGGTTACGCCCGATTTGACAAGAACACCTATATAAGAGCTCCCTAGTTAAAGGGAAGTTCTCTCTCGAACATCAGAGATCCTATCTGAAGCTTACTTGCTCTTGAGCTAATCTTGAGAACTCAGTGATCTAGCGCGACCTACACTCTTAGCCTCTTTACACTCTTACACTCATTGCTTTCTCCCTCAGCGTTCTAACTTAAGCTTCAGAGTAACCCCACTAGGCAAATCCCCCGGGGAGTCCTTCATCTTCTTCTTCTCAGGTGTCGTCCGTTGCCAGCTAGGAGCCAATCAGCAGCCAGCTAGGAGTGCCCGTATCGTGCCACATCATTTGGCGCCGTCTGTGGGAAACGCTTCAAAAAGCCTTCCTTTAAGCTTTTACAGTTTCCTTTTCTGAAAACTCAGCATTCATGGCTTCCTCCAGCAACGTCGGACGTGGTGCCAGCTAGAACGCTTCTGGGGAGCAGCCCCAATTTCTTACTGTCTGCATTGGGCTGTTCACCGTCCCCCTCTCCGTGGACGGAGTTCCCAGATTGAACGTGCCTCTCACAATGGCACCCGCGGTCTTTCCACTCCCTACCACAGTCGGAGCAACCTTTGCTGAACCCTCGGTTGTGCCCCCAGTGGCCAAACCGAACCACTTGGAGGACAAAATGCAGTGCATGTGAGCCATGCAAGCTAAAATGCAACAATTTCAACAATTCGAACTCTATTAACAACAAGTGCTGCACCAAGTTTCCTAATACCAGTATTAGCAGTAGTTTCCTTCTTTGCCTCAGGCCCAGCCGTCGCTTCCCCCTCGGCATCCTGCCATGAAGCAGACCAAGCCCTCCCACCGGAGTGAACGACCTCGCCGGGGAGAGGCTTCCCAGGCCCAGGATCCCGCCAAGAGCCAAGCCTCTTCCCATAGCCAAAAGGAGAGGCCAGCCACCCTCTCGCCTTGTAGCTTGTGGGCAGGTCGGGGGCATCCTAGCCAACCAAGCCCGTATTGCCACGGCCTTCATGGTTTGAGCTCCTACTCTCAGAGAATCTGTTCGAGCTTTTGGCCACAGATTGTAGGCAGGGCCCTTCAGTTCAGAGCCACCACCAACAGTCTGAGCCTGTCAAGCTCGGCGACACTGAAGCATCAAGCACCAACGCCGAGCCAGTAGGGTAGCAGCGAAGACGCCAACGAGCTCGCCGAACTGCTACCCGAGTCTCTTCCGAGCTCAAAGGAAAAGAGGAGGTATGCTCAGGTGAAGTGAAAGCTACACCTCTCCTCTCAGTTTCTTCCCCATTATCACCAGAACTCCTTGCTATCCCCAAGCCAAGGGACTTCAAGCTCCCTCCACTGGACAAGTATGATGGATCCTTCGATCCAAATGATCATGTGGATGTGTCCCAGATGCACCTGGCAAGAGCCAGTGAATCCTGCATGTGCGTGGATTTTTCCACCACCTTCAAAGGGGTAGCCCGCACATGGTACCGTAACCTCGCACCTGGTTCGATAAGAAGCTGGGCGCTGTTCATGCAAGTTTTCACCTCCCACTTCGTTACCAGCAAAAAATGCCCGAGAACTCAAGAAAGCCTCCTCGGCATAGTTCAAAAGGAAGGGGAGTCCATTCGGAGTTACGTCAAGTGGTTCAACGACGCTTGTTTACAGATACCCGACCTGGATCCCGCAGTTCACTTCACCGCAGCCAAGCGAGGTATCACCCACAAAGAGTTCAAATGGCACGTAGTTGTCAATCAACCCAAGACCGTGACTGAGTTCCTCAAGCTTGCGGATCGGCTCATAGGGATGAAGGAGGAAATCAACCAGAAGGGTGAGCAGACCCTTGAGAAAAGGAAGAGGGAACCAGAGCCCCCATGTCAAGGAGATAGCAGGAAGAAGAAGGACCAAGCTCAGGGGGCAAAGCCAAATCAGCCTTTCCAAGCTCCAGCAGCAGAAAGGGACTATAAACCCCTCAATACGAAGCGGGCCGAAATCCTCATGGCGATCATGGACGCTCCGTACGTGAAGTGGCCACCTCGACTGAAGGTGGACCCTAATGTTAGAAATAAAAATCTGTACTGTAGCTTTCATAAAGATCACGGTTATAGCACCGAAAGTTGAAAAAATCTCCGCGATGAGATTGAAGAACTCATCCGCCATGGATATTTGCAAAATTTCTTACAAAGTAATAATAATAATAATAATAATAATAATAATAATAATAATAATAATAATAATAATAATAAAGCAGGTCGGCAAGGGGAGCAGAGTAGAGATGCTCCCGAATCCAGCAGACAAGCGGAACAGCCGCAAAAGCAACCCCCCGAAGAGAGACCAGTTCGGGGGACCATCCACGTCATAGTTGGAGGCTCGATTGTGGCGGGCTGTACTTCAGCTGCAGCTTGCGCACCAGCTCATGAAGCCGCCAGGGAAGAGCAAAACCCCCCAAAGCGGCCAAGGTTGGAAGACCCCATCTTCTTCACAGAATATGACATGCGCGGGGTCCACTACCCCCATGATGACGCGCTCCTCATAATGGTGAAGATCAACGACTTCGAAGTCAAGCGCGTCCTCATCGATTTAGGCAGCTCGGTGGACATCCTCTTCAAAGCACCCTTCGACAAACTGCAGCTCTAGGAGAATGACCTAAAGCCCGCGAACACTCCCCTGGTAGGCTTCAGCGGAGAGGACAGGCCCTTGGGAAGGATTACAGTACCCATGGAGGTCGGCGCTTGGCCTAGCATAGTGAGGCTCAACCACGATTTCTTAGTGGTCGCAACCCCTTCCCGTATAACGCCATAGTAGGTCGGCCGATTACCCATGCCTTACGGGCTGTGGTGTCCACCTACTACTTGGCCATGAAGTTCCCCACGAACTTCAGAATCGGGATAGCGTGAGGTGACCAGCTTGAGTCTCGCAAGTGCTATGTCGCCGCCCTTAAAGAGAAAGCCAAGGCAGTCGATGACCTTGAGCTGGAGTGACCTACGGAGCAGAGCGAGGAGCGAGTTGCGCCCACGAAAGAGACCGTCTCCATCCCGGACTCGACGGAAGACCCAGCCCAAACTCTTTAGATCGGTGCTTCCATTGAGGAGCCTTTGCGATCTAAATTGGTACACTTTTTACTTGAAAATTTAGATGTTTTTGGATGGTCTGCGGCAGAAATGCCCAGCATAGACCCTAGCATCATAGCTCATAAACTTAATACTGATCATGTAGTTAGGCCCGTTAGACAGAAGAAACAAAACCTAGCCCTAGAGCGATGGAGGGCAGTCGACGAGGAGGTCGGGAAGCTCCTTGTAGCCGATTTTATCAAGGAAGTCCACTACCCGAGCTGGGTGGCCAACCCCGTTCTGGTGAAAAAGGCTAACGGTAAATGGCGCATGTGTGTCGACTACACCGACCTGAACCGAGCTTGCCCAAAGGACTGCTTCCCACTCCCTAGAATCGACCGTGTGGTGGATGTGACCTCGGGGCACAAGTTGCTAAGCTTTCTAGATGCCTATTTGGGCTACAACCAGATCATGATGGATCCGACAGATGAAGAAAAGACTGCCTTCATAACCGAGCTTGGCCTGTACCGCTACAAGGTCATGCCTTTGGGCTAAAAAATGCCAATGCGACCTTTCAAAGACTTGTAAATAAACTGTTTGATTCATTGATTGGCCAAAAAGTAGAATGTTATGTAAACGGCATGGTCGTCAAAACCCTGTTCTCATGTGATTTAATACAAGATTTGAATTTAGTTTTTGAAATCCTGTGTAGATTCAATATGAAGCTAAACCCGAATAAGTGTGTCTTTGGTGTCACCTCGGGTAAATTTCTGGGATACATCGTAAACTGGCGCGACATTGAAGCCAACCCGGACAAAATAAAGGCCATCTTAGATATAAGACCACCCCAAAAAATGAAGGAGGTTCAGAGGTTGAATGGCTGAGTAGCCGCCCTGAGCCGCTTCATGTCCAAGTCAGCAGATCACTGCCTACCTTTCTTTAAAGCAATTAAAAGCAAAGGGTTTGAATGGACCCAAGATTGTCAGCTCGCGTTTGACGAGCTCAAAAAGTACCTCGCTGGCATACCAGTCTTAACCCGGCCTGAAGAGGGTGATGTTTTAGAGTTGTATCTCTTGGCAAGTGACAAAGTGGTCAGCTTGGTACTAATAAAAGAAGTAGATCGGGTCCAATGACCTATCTACTATGTTAGTAAAATGTTGTAGGGAGCAGAAACGAGATATCCAGAGATAGAAAAAGTGGCGTATGCACTAGTTATTACAGCCCGAAAGCTCCGTCCATACTTTCAAGCTCACATTGTTGTCGTCCTCACCAACAAACCTCTGAGGCAAGTCCTACTCAAGCCCGAGGTCTCTGGTCGACTGACGAAGTGGGCTGTTGAGCTCAACGAGTACGACCTCCAATACAAGCCTCAAACTGTTATCAAGGCCCAAGCCTTAGCAGACTTCGTCGTGGAGTGCACTTTCAGCTCCAAAGTCCCTAGGCCGGTTGAGCACGAGGCCCCCAATTCGGGCGAGCGCAGAGCTTCCAGGCTGGTTGAGTCCGAACACCGTGAGGTAGCAGTCAGTGTGACATCTCTCCTAGTTAGGCCTAGCGCGAATTGGGATGAGGAGCCCTAGATCTTTCACGTAGATGGCTCCTTGAACCAACAGGGCAGCGGAGTCGTAATAGTTATGCACAACCCAAGTGGCACGAAACTGGAGTACACACTACGCTTCAAGTTCGCGGCATCCAACAACGAAGCAGAGTATGAAGCGTTGATAGCAGGGCTAGCTCTAGCCAAAGAAATTAAAGTCAAGCACATTATCATCTGCAGCGATTCCCAACTCATGGTCAATTAGAGCCTCAGGCGGCCAAATACGTCATGATAGATGAACGAATGTACTGAGGATCCTACACGCTCCCCTACCTGCACTGCTTGCGACCTTCCGAAGCCAAGCTCGTACTCCGCGATACTCATGAGGGCCTATGCGGCGGACACTTGGAGGGTAGGGCCCTCGCCCAAAAAGCACTATGACAGGGATACTACTAGCCAACAATGAAAGCATACGCTATTGAGCTCATCAGAAAGTGTGACAAGTGCTAGAAGCATGCCAATATCCACCATCAGCTCACTGTCGATCTCAAATATCTCACCAGCCTGTGGCCTTTTGCATAATGGGGCATCGATATACTTGGACTGTTTCCACCAGCAACAAGCCAGAGGAAGTTTCTAGTGGTACCAGTGGATTATTTCCCCAAGTGGGTAGAAGTCGAACCTCTTGTAACGATCACAACCCGAAACGTTCAGAACTTCTTTTGGAAAAACATAGTATGCCGCTTTGGGTTACCTCGGGTATTGATTTCTGAAAACGGTAAGTAGTTTGAGGACATCAAATTCCAAAACTGGTGCCAAGACATAAGGATCCAACAGAACTTCACTTCGGTCACACACCCTCAAGCAAACGGCCAAGCAGAAGTCACGAACATAGCTATCCTCCATGGACTGAAGGCATGATTAGACCGAGCTAAAGGACTATGGGCGGACGAGCTATCCAGGGTTCTATGGGCTTACCAAACCATAGAGAAGACTGCCATAGGAGAGACTCCCTTGAACCAGTGTTCTATGACTATGAGGTAGTCATCCCAGCTGAAATCGAGGTTCCCTCGCTACGACTGGAAGCATATAACGACAAGGCAAAAGAAGACGAGCTACGTACCAACCTCGACCTACTCGACGAGGTAAGGGACCTCGCATATATCAGGACCGTGGCTTACCAACAAAGAATAGCTTGGTACTATAACGCTAGGGTCAAGAAGCGGAACCTCCGTATCGGCGACTTGGTCCTTCGTAAAGTTATGGTACCTGAGACCGACGCTGGCAAGCTCAAACCGAATTGGGAAGGACCCTACCAAGTGAGACGGGTGCTCGGGGAAGGAACATACGAGCTCGAAACCCTTGAGGGGAAGCAAGTACCTCGGGCATGGAATATTGTCAACTTAAGGCAGTATTACTTGTAACTATTGAGTAAACCATGAGTCACTCCCAAAGCCTAAGGGCCAAAATACCGAGCTAACACGACCTCGGCGCAATAAGACCCAGTTGCCTCTATGGCATGGGCAAACTTCAAGGGCAGACTATAAGTCACCCCCTCAGCCTAAGGGCTAAAACACTAAGCTAACCAAGACCTCGGCACGATGAAATACTTAGCCGCGTTGCCAGCGAAGGCAAAGTATAAAGTATCAGAGGCGTAAGCAGTTTGAGGTTGAACCCTACGAATCATAGCTCGTCTCAGCACAATAGTTGGACCGGATAAGGTACAACCTACAAACATACAGTTCGGGCATGCATGGTAATTACTTCGCGTTGTACTATAAAGATGCCTAAAACACTAAGGTATAGCTCGGGATAGCGATTACCGAAAAATCCTGTTTCAGGCATGTGGCTCTAATAGCTCGAGTGATGAGATCGTTTTGGCAAAAAAATAAAAGAACACACCATACTTAGAAGAAAAAGAAAAATTCCATTACTACTTAAAAAAAAAAAAAAACTGAGCTAAACAGCTCAAGAAAGTTTAACAAGAGATAAAAAAGGGCACAACCGCCCAAGAAGATCTTTGAAGACCGGGTTCTGGTACCCGGGAACCACTAGTGATTAGTCAGAAGAATAGAAACAGAGCCGTCAGCCTCAGGGGTCCACCTCCTCCACCTCATCCTCGTTCTCCGGGGAGTCAGGCTCTTCCTCCTCTGCCTGGTTTGTCGTCTCGGGAGTTAGGCCCTTCATGGTGATGTCATCAAGGTTGTGCCCAGAGAACTTCTTTCGGACCAACCAGTGACAGAGCTTGAATCCGAAGCGGTACGAGCTCGAGCCATACTCCACTTGGAGGTCGTGGTACTCCTAGGAGTCCTTGAAGTCCCAAACTGCGTTCTCCCGCTCGGCCTCCACCATGGTGTCGAAATTCCAAGTTCGGTCCAGAAGTGTAGACTCCAAGTACCAAACTTGTTGGCGAAGGAGCTCCCTCTCTGCTGCCACCCTCGATGACTCCTCCCTATAATGCGCGCTCTCCTTGGAAAGTTTGGCGATCTGCGCCTCCTGGTCACAGACGAACAGTTCCTGGGCCTGGTTGAGCTCGCCCTGGAGCTTTTGAACGATGATTCTCTAATTGTCAGCCTCGCCGGAGTGGATTTTCGTTTGGAGGGCCATGGCATGGATGGCGGTGTTCACATGCCAACAAGAGACAAAGGTCAGAGAACGACAAAAGAAGGGAAAGAATGAAAAGAAAAAGAAAAGACTACTTACCACCATACAGTGAGAGGCGGCAAACGCGGTGAGTGCCTTGGGCTCCATCTCGCCCCACCTAGCGACCTCCTCATGGCAGATTGTCCTTTGGCTCTTCCGCCCAGCCACGATGTAGTCATTGACCCCCTCCCAGTTCCCTACTGGGAACTACGGGTAGGGCAATGGGCGGGAAGGACCAGGAGGAATCACCCTTGGCCTCGGGAGCTCACCCTCCTCGAGGCCATCTTCTTCGGCGCCTCCTTTAGATGGGGCCGGTGGGACTTTAGGCGGTGGAGAAACAAAGTCTGGCTCAGTAGACCCAAACTCAATGCCCCCAAAAGTGGAAGTTCGATCGAGATGCGACCTCTTTGCCTTACGCTTCTGGTTGCTAGAGAGAAGGCGGCGCGCATCAACACTAGACATGATGGCTGCCAAAAAACCACAAGGTATTAGTCCGGTAAAAGAGAAAATATATGTATACACACATGATATATTTATAGGGCACTACGCGACCTAAAAGGCAACCTACACTGACTTAGGCCAGCTTGCGTGAGCTTCTCCTCGGTCAAGTAATCTGAACAGAGAATGCCTACAGCTGCCCAGGACAGCAACGTTTTCCAAGTTTTAGAGTCCAACTCAGCCCCAGGGTCCTGGATGGCGCCCCTCTTAGAAGTTGGGAAGGGCCACCCCTTAGGGTTATGGACCACAAAATACTCCCGCTTCCAGGCGGGAACCCTGTTCGGTAGGCCATGCAGAAGCTTAAAGCCGCGGTTGGGAGAAAAGTAATAAGAATGCCTTTCCGGAGGTGCTCCGGGAGTGGCATTCTTAATACAGAGAATGGAAGAAAAAATATCGAGGTCAAGGGGGAGGCAATACTCATAGCACAAGGAAATGGTTCCAACCACATTCCGGATGGCGTTGGGATGGAGCTGGTCAATGGTGACGTTAAAATGATTCAACACCTCCACTATCAGGGGGTGCAGGGGAAGACGCAGGCCAGCCTTGAGCTGTTCCTGGAAAATTACTATATCATTGGGACCATGTTCCCAAGGAAAGTTACTAGAGGGGAGACCATAGATAAGGCCCCCGGGAAGTTGAAAATGGCAGACTAGAGATCTGAGTCTCCCCATCATCATAGAGGAGGGACCGAGGGTGTCGGGCTCTCTGCCCCGAGAGGTAAAAGCCACATCGCCGAAGACCTCCCGAGCCTGCTCCCAAGCTCCCCCCAAGCTCGAGGGGGTCTCGTCGTCCCGGTTGTCTTCCAGGGGATAAACGTGGTACGGATACCCAGACATGATTGACAGAATGAATGACTCACCGGAAAGATGAAACGGTGTGAACAGAAGAGCTCGGGTAGACTAGATGGATGCGCGACCTTAGAATCCGAAGACAGCAAGTTAGCATGAAAGAAAATGAGGCCTGGGGACCCTCCTATTTATAGCCACTGTGTCCCTAGACCAACGACCTAGATTGAGGAAGATCTAACGGTTCATAGTCAAGCTGACCGCACGTCTTCTGAAACCGAAATGTGACTGGCTGTACGTCTCCCATGATTGAGGTAATTACGGCTGTACGACATCTAGAGTTAAGAGCCGCTCTGGTGCGTTTTTCGGCATTCAAAACATTAGAAATCTCCTGACTTCTGCGCACGCATTTAATGTGAGCAGTCAATCAAGTTTGAACTTCAGTCAAATCCACCTATCCCACTTCATGAACCTATCACGCTAAGGTAGCACTCTTAGTCCGAGGAGTGGGGGGGAATTAATGGAGGATGATTTGACCCGACCCCTTGAGACAATGACACGTGGACCTGACTCAGCACGAGCAAACGACTCAGCATCGTAGCCTGATTGTGACTAAGTAACGAGCCTCCGAGCTACTGAAAGAGAATACTCCAAGACAAGTCTATCCCAGCTCGCTCCAACACTTAGGCTGGAAAACTGCCCCAAAGACAACCTTGAGAAGGGTCACCTAGAAGTACTCCTACGAGCTCGCTACAAAGTAGCTTGTGATCGGATAGCTCGCTACGCAACAGGATAGCTCGCTACAAGGTAGCTCGCGGCTAAGCGACGCGATGCTTTCTAGAAGCTTCTATTTGACAAGACCGTACCTGTCAGACTACGCCACATCTCCTGATCGGCGGCACAGCCCTGCCAATTCAATAGACTGCACCCACATCTTTCGACAGATGGTGGCACGCCTGCACTTCCGGGACGTGTCACTCACCCGATTGGGTAGTACGCTGCAGCGGTCACCTGCGCAGCCCTGGTAGGTAACGATTGTGACAGAAGCCCAGTGGTGGTTATGCCCGATTTGACAAAAACGCCTATATGAGAGCTCCCTAGTTAAAGGGAAGCTCGCTCTCGAACATTAGAGATCCTATCTGAAACTTATTTGCTCTCAAGCTAATCTTGAGAACTCAGTGATCTAGCGTGACCTACACTCTTAGCCTCTTTACACTCTTACACTCTTTGCTTTCTCCCTCAGTGTTCTAACTTAAGCTTCGTAGTATTCCCGTTGGGCAAATCCCCCGGGAGTCCGTTATCTTCTCTTTCTCAGGTGTCGTCCGTTGCTAGGTAGGAGCCAGTTAGCAGCCAGATAGGAGTGCCCGGATCGTGCCACATCAATAGTTGTTTGCCTTATTTTTTGTCCATCCTTAGTTTCTTATTTTGCTTTGTTCCTATCTTTAGCTTCCTTTGGCAAGTATCAAAATAACTTAGCTTTTTTAGATCCCCAAATGTGGCCACCCAGAAACTTATAGGAATGTTTGCAAACAGAAACATGTGATTGCATTCTCCCCTTATTCTTTGTTTATTTTATATTCATTTCTCTTACATGTTTGAACATTCACAATCACACACTCTCATGTAAATAGAATTAGAATCCCATTTCACCTATTAGAAGGATAGTAGGCGTGTGCCTTTGGACTTTGGTCTTTAAAGGTTCTACCAAAACCTTTAAACTACCACCAACCAAAGAAGCTCATTTGTTCATGAGTGGAGGTTTGAAGGCTAGAAACTTTGTTGGAGCTTCTGAGACTAGAACCCATCTAACAACTTCATGTATCATACCTAGAATACCCATACATAGAAGCCTTAGATGAAAGTAGGATAGAGAAATTGTAGTGTAATTAGGACTAGGACCCCATGAATGTTGCACTATGTGGTTACTATCTTTAGAAGTAGGATAAAAAAATGAAGCCCAAACTCTTTCAACCCATTAAAAAACAACTAAAAAGAAGATTTGATCTTCCATTAAAAGACACTAAAACACCCTAAAAGTCATTGAAGGCAACACCCAAGCCCAAATTTCCAAATGTTATCCAAGTCTAAGGTAGATCCCAAGTAAGCTTTTAACATATCAAAATCTTGAATAAAAGTCAAATAACAATAATAATGTAAGATAAAAAAACCAAAACCAATTAAACAACAAAAATAAATCAAAATCAAATCTATAAATTTCATTTAAGATCCAAACTACAATAATAAAATGTTAAGGATAAGAAATCTAGGAGTTAAGATCAAAATCAAAACTACAATTATCAGAATATGAAACTCTCATCTAAAATGCCTACCTTCATACTCAAGGTTTTTGTTTCCTATTTTGGCTAAGTAGATGCATGACTCTATGAACTCAACTCTTGAGAAGTAGCATCAAAAGGGCCATTTTGACCCCTTTTATTATTTTTCTTGTGTCCATCTCTTGGATAAATAGATGCATGACTCTATGAATTTAACTCTTGAGAAGTAGCATTAAAACGCCACCCTGACCCATTCCAGCAGTATCTAGTAGATATAAATGATAAAGAGTTTAACTCTCCCTTGACCAGTATCAAAGGATACATCATTCCCCTAACTGAACTTAGGCCAAATAGATGATTGGCTCTATGAGTTAATCTTGAGAAATAACATAAAAAAGCCTCTTGGACCTTCACACTTTCAAAACTCCGAGATGTCAAGTACGTACACATATGGTGTAGGTATTGATATTCCTTTAGCCAATATAAAAAAGACATTTACATGATCCTTCATAAACTTTCAAGCTCAAATATCTTTCTAGCTCTTCTCCAAACTGAGTAGATGTTTGATCCAATGAATTTTCTCTTGGGGAGCAACACCAAAAAGGGTTGTTATTTCATAAACAAGGTATAGGAACTAATTACTCTCAACATTTCCTTCAACATTTTCCAAAACCCAAGAGTATTTTCTAAATTAGAACCTGATCCTAATTACAACACTAGTTGCCCAAGTCTCAAAATTAATAATAAAATAAAGGGAAAGAACAAATGTACCAAATAACATAAAATGTCAATACCAAACTCATAATATAAATCTATTTCCAGAATCATCCAATAAGAAATCTATTAAGTCAACAAAAACACAACAAAGGAATAGCTCATAAAATGAAGTGAAATATAATTGTCATTGTAAGGATTGTCAAATAAAGTCTCTTTATCAAATCCTAACTCACATAATTTCAAGTCATGTATAGTCAATTGCAAAAATCAATGCTCCATAAACTTGAGAAAATATTGAAATCTATGAATACTCTTTCAATTTTATCAAAACCGACAAAGTTAATTAAGTTTGATAAATCCCCCAAAAGGTTTTCCAAAATTTCTTTGAACAATGAATTTTTTTCCAACTTCAAATTCGACCTTGGTTTTCACCTTCCAAAGGTTTTGCCCAATTTTTTGCAGAGGTTCAATAATTTAAGACGTTCCCCTTGCATAACCTAGTCTAGTTGTCCATAGATCCCTAGACATCCTTGCTAGGTTTTCGTCACCCACTCCAAAGAAGCCATATTGTTTAATTACCTACATAGCTAGCCTTCTTAGGATCCCTCCAATCAACAGCTAGATGAACATAGAATATGATTAATCCCTCCCTTTTAACTAATACTTTTGTAAACGCTTCAACTCTCACTTCACACCGACTCTATTACCTCAATCTCATCCATAGAACCCTATACCCTTGTCAAGTTAAGTTTTACCTTGACCCATTCTTGCTTAGGATTCAAGATCTAATTAGCCTAGTCCTAGTAGCCTCAAGAGCTCTAGGTGCATACTAGGGGAAGGTGTGTTTTGTCGTGTTTTTTCGTTGTTTTTACCCGCACTTCATCATTTGCATGAGCATATTGCAGGTCATCACATGTTGAATCACTAGAACTAGTCCTTAGTCCACACAACTCTATACCCACCTATTAGATGCATACAACCTAGATTCATACCCTCACAGAACCATCAACATAGGTATTTTAAGATAAGAAACTTTAAAATGTCTAAGTTAGCCTAGCTCCAATAGAATAAAACCAAATGACAGTTGCGACGCAACACCAATCAAACACATTTAACATTTAAGTAATGATTGAACCCTTTTAGGATCGTATTGGAGAAAGTCTCTCATCAACCTCCTGCTGAGCAAGAATTGTTGATTGTACTCTACCAAGAAAAGTTGGCCAAGATGAAGGAAGACATGAAAGACATATGAGCATTCTAACTAGAAGAGATAATTGAGTTCAATGCTTTGTGCCCTCACCCCAACCTTGACATTTCTAAAAATGTTAAAATCCCAAAATTCCACAAGTACAATGGATCTAGTTGTCCTAGAGCTCACATCCTTCTTTATTGTACGGACATGTTTGAGCTTGGATCTGATGAAAGATTGTTAGCCCAACTATTTTCTAAGAGCCTAAAAGGAGCCGCTTTGGGTTGGTATACCTAGCTCAACCTAGACACTCGGAAGACATGGAACAAAAAGTTTTGATTTCCACCCATCACCAACATGGGGTGATCTAAATCGCCTTACTCAAGGACCAGATGCAAACTTCCTTGTGTATTTGAAACAATGGAAGATATGTCTATCAAAGTGAAGGAACCCTTACAAGAGGATGATGCCGGTGCATGCATTGAATGGGGAATTAAGCACAAGAAATCCAGATAGCATTCACGAATCCATTAATTGAGACCAAAGAGCCTACTATAGTTGCTACCATACATCAACCTTCCTCTTCAACACAGAAATGTCAAACTTTAATTGATCATTTCAAAAGAAGAGTCAAGAGACGATTCACTCCTCTCCCTCTGCAGTCTCAATTGCTTCTTCAACTAGTCGAGAATGGAAATTGAGCACCTTTGTCACCAAAACCAATTATTAGTCCTCTACCAAAGAGCTTCAAATTAGATGAGTATTGTGCTTATCACCAAGTACTAGGGCACTCAATGAACAATTTCATAGTTCTCAAGTCAGCATCTAAGATATAATCAATGTCGAACAATATCCTCTAAAGCATGTAATCAAATTTGAAAACCTTTCAAGAACTACAGCTGGTCTGATCCCTTACAAGGGGTACATAGGCAGCATAGGCAGTGGCGCTTGGGTGCGACTCGGATAACCAAATAAAAATAAAATCTTAAGACTCTTAAATAAACACCTTTTAATATCACTACCTAAAACCCTAGGTTTTCCACCTAGACACCCTCTAGGTACCAACCCAGATAGTCTAGGCATTGCTTGCATCATCTTTGCATTCATTCCATACATGTTCACATTCCATCTAAAGTCTAATGCTCTTAGTAGGAAAGATGACCTCACCTACCAAAGATCAATTCAAAATCCAACAAGAGATCAAAGAACTTTGAAAGCAGTGAACTTGTTAACCTTTGACGGGTTGTCGAAGCCCTCAAAATTAGTACTAGTCCCACAATGAAATATTTATAGTAAAAGTTGTACTAGGTCGAATCCCACAGGGAGCTAACAATAATCTCTCAGCTGAATGGATATTATTACTAAGTGGGAAAATTAAATACTGAAATTAAAAGAAGAAATAACAAACTTAAACAAACAAAAGAAATCATCAGTCTTACCGAATTCTGGTTTAAGGGTTCAGGTTAGTCTATTGGCCATCGATCATAGGTAGATCTTGGTAATCTTGCAATTCAAGCATTTAACCTTAGATTTATTAGGATACTCATAATAAACCTTCTGTTTTCCTAATTCAGCTGATCAAACCCAGCATTCGATTAACACTTATCACTACTCAACAAAAATCTTGCAATTTTTGTTAAACCAAAATAACAAAAATTTAGCTGCAATTATCAAATCTTGTTCCATCGATTCCTTTTAGGTTAAACCATGTCAATACATTGGTCAAAGGTTATCAAGAACAATTGACCCAAAAAGATATTAACCTAATTGCTACTTGTACCACTATTCGTGGCAATTATGGATCACCGAATCATGGATAGCAGTAGGAAAATCAACATTAATTCAGTTTGTCAGACTAAATAACATTAATCATCCCATGAAATATATGCACAAAGATCAATGAATACTTGAATTTGAAAACAAGAACTTAAATTAAATACAGAACCTTACAATGACTCAATCGAACCTCCCCCCTTGAACTAGAAAAGGGAAGTTTAGCTGCTCATTATCTTTGAACTCTCCATGCTCTGCTTCTCAATGGCCGAATTGCTTTCTTGGTAGCTTGAGTTGCTTGAATGATCTCTAAGATCTTGGATTGAGTGATGCCTAAAACTGGTCTGCCCCCCCCCCCCTCCCTTTATATAGCTGTAGGAGGAGGGGCTATCTCCAACTCCTTCTAGGAGATTAACCTCAAAATAGAAAGTCCTAATCTGTTTTGAACTAATACTATCCTATCTCTTATCTAGTGATCTAATCCAATCTTCTTATCTTGATAGGATTACATTCAAGAATTTAAATCTAATAAGACTCTCTTTCTGGAGGTTACATTCGAAATTGGGGCTCTTGGCTTTTGAATTCGAGTTGGGCTGCTACAAGGCTCTTTTGCGAATTAGGCTTCAGTAGAGAAATGGGTTTTGCTACGAACTTGCTTCAACTTAGGGCCTAGTTTCGTCTTTGATGCGGACCGAATTTGTCAAAACCCAAAACAGAAAAGTTGTGGGCCTTTCTTTCATCTTTCTGATGCCTCTCGAATTGTTCAATTAGAAGTCCGGAAATGAGAGTTATGCCTAGATTACTAACTCTTGCCAAAACTGTGCAAATCCATCTGAATTGCCCTGTTTTCTTCCAATTGCCTTCTTTCTTGCCCTGAATAGAAATACAAGAGTAATGAGTCCATTTAAGTGCTAAATTGATGTAAATGAGTGAATATTAGGGGATAAAAATATGGTACTTTTTAGTCTCATCAAATCCCCCCACACTTAAACTTTGCCCGTCCTCGGGTAAGGCAAAACTCAATATAAGGCCTGATCCATTGCATGCTTCGGTCCAAACTTCTTAACCTTCCCATTTTCCATTTATTTTTCCCTTTTAACTTGTCCAAGAGTGATCTCAAATCACCATTCTTCATGGTCCCAAGTTAAATCGACAGTCAATGAAACAAGTCTTCCATCGGCTGAACCTTCTTGGATTGAACAAGTATCCAATGCTTAAACAAACCAATTCAGCCAGATTCATTTATCTTTATTTGTTTCCTAGGTCAACACAAGGTGTGTTATTGCCATAAGCTTGCTATGTATCACATCTCCACCACTTAGTTTAAGTTCCAAGGGTCTGAAGGTGAGAATGGGGTTGGGGTTCTAGCGTGAATGCATTTTATGCTCCATCTCACCCTTGCTTTCGTTTCTAGATGTGAGTGCATTTTATGCTCCATCTCACATTAGTCACGATTTTTTTTTTACAAGAGTGAATCACAAGGCATCACCATCTGATCCACGAACTCATCGATCGTGGTCTCGACATGCCTAACACAACAAGTTCTAGAATAATCAAACCATGTTTGACAGATATTTATGTGAAAATCAATCAAGCCCTTATGCGAACAATTTATATGCATCTTGCCTATTGATCGATCAAAATAATGAGGTACCATATGCAGCCAAAAAAAATTCAGTTAGTCATGCTTGCATCCTATCCTATCTATTCAGCCTAAGTACATGATTCCTGATAAGTCGAAATCATTCAAGGATAAGTTTCCAGGGAGCAGAAATTTCAAAGGGCAAGGTCAAGAAGTGATGATCGAAGCATGCTAGGGCTATCCCAATTTCTCTTAGATTTCCCTAATTGAATCCCCCCCACACTTAAGTTATACATTGTCCCCAATGTATGTAATTATGCATAAAGTATAAGGATTTGGGGGTACTTCCCTGTTCGCCTTGTTGGATTCCTGCTAAACACAAAAATCAAAACCAAAGGAAATTGTTTAACGTTTAACGTTGTTATGCTCGACGTTGTCCTTTGCTTCTTTAACCCATTGAATAACGAGGAATGTCCAACGGCATGTCTATCGTAGAGGAGACATTTGCATCATTGTGGAACAACTTCAATCGATTCCCATTCAACTTGAAGACCTTTCCTATATTGAGACTTTTGATTTCTACTGCACCATAAGGAAACATCAGTCACAATAAATGGACCCATCCACCTGGGACGTAACTTACCTGGAATGAGTTGGAGTCGAGAATTGTACAATAAGACCTTTTGTCCAATTTTAAATTGTTTTCTTAGGAGTAAATTATCATGGAACAATTTGGTATTTTCTTTGTAGATTCTTGAATTTTCATATACATCTATCATCAAATCTTCCAGTTCTTGCAATTGGAGCTTCCTTTCCTTGCTTGCTTCTTCCATGTTCATATTGCAGCGTTTGATTGCCCAATAGGCTCTATGTTCAATTTCGACCGGCAARTGGYAAGATTTKCCAAAAATCAACCTGTAAGGGGACATCCCTATTGGTATTTTGTATGCTATTCGATATGCCCAAAGGGTGTCATCTAGATGTAGGCTCCAATCCTTTCTTCCTGGATTCACCGTCTTTTTCAAGATGGATTTTACCTCTCTATTGGAAATTTCAGCTTGCCCGTTAATTTGGGGGTGATAGGCAGTGGTGATTTGGTGATGCACCCCATACCTTCTCAACAAGGCTTCGACGGCTCAATTGCAGATGTGAGTCCCTTGAATGCTTATGATGGCTCGAGGAATGCCAAACCTACTGAAGATGTTAGATTTGATAAACCCTACAACACACTTAGAATCATCAGTCTTGGTGGCCTTTGCTTCACCCATTTTGAGACATAATCGACTACCAAAAGTATATAAGAAAAACCACAAGATGGAGGAAAGGGTCCCAAGAAATCAATACCCCAAACATCAAATATTTCACATATAAGAATGGGTGTTTGGGGCATCTCATTCCTACGAGATAGTGTACCTGTTTGCTGACATCTTTCGCAATTTTTACAAAACAAGTATGCATCTCTAAATAGGGTTGCCCAATACAGCCCACTATCTAAGACCTTTCGAACAGTCCTCTTTGGCCCAAAATGGCCACCACAAGCATAATTATGATAAAAAGTCAGAATCGACATCTGCTCCTCCTCAGGGACACACCTCCTAATCATTTGATCAGAACAGAATTTCCATAGATAGGGTTCGTCCCATACATAATATTTTGCCTCATACCAAATTTTGTTCTTTATGGATTTGCTAAGGTCATTAGGCAAAAATCTGGTGACCAAGTAGTTTACAATATCAGCATACCATGGAACTATACCTTTCATGTGAAACAACTGCTCATCAGGAAACAACTCATAGATGGGTGAGGAGTCTCATCTTTCACCAACCTACTTAGATGATCCGCCATCGAGTTTTCAGCTCCCTTTTGATCCTTAATCTCTAAATCAAACTCTTGGAGCAAGAGTATCCACCTTATCAGCCTCGGTTTTGACTCCTTCTTCGCTAGTAGGTATTTCAAAATGCATGGTCAGAAAATACAAGTACTTTAGAGCCAAGCAAATAAGATCAAAATTTGTCTAAAGCAAACACAATAGCCAGTAGCTCCTTTTCAGTAGTTGTGTAGTTGCTCTGTGCAACATTCAATGTTTTGGAAGCATAGTAGATGACGTGGCTCTTCCCATCAATTCGTTAACCTAGAACAGCCCCTACCGCATAGTTGCTTTCATCGGTCATGATTTCAAATGGCAAGTTCCAATCGGGTGGTTGAATATTGGGTGCAATTGTTAATAAATTCTTAAGCTTGTCAAATGCTTCCTTCCACTCATCACCAAAATCGAAAGGCACATCCTTTTGCAGCAAATTGGACAATGGCAGGGCAATTTTTGAAAAATCTTTGATGAACCTACGATAAAACCCTGCATGTCCAAGAAAGGAATGAACCTCCCTAACATTTGTAGGGTAGGGTGACAAGATTTGTTTCCACACATCGATTCAGAATTTTACTTAAACTATTTAGGCAGTCATCAAATTCATCACCATAAACAGTAAAATCATCAATGAACACTTCAATGCATTTTTCAATAAAATCAGAAAATATDCTCATCATGCATCTTTGAAAAGTGTTTGGAGTGTTACACAAACCAAAGGGCATTCGTCTGTAAGCAAAGGTGCCGAATGGGCAAGTGAAGGTTGTTTTCTCTTGGTCCTCCTGCGCAATAACAATATGATAATATCCTGAGAACCCATCAAGAAAACAGAAGGACTTACCTGCTAATCGCTCTAGCATCTGATCGATGAAGGGCAAGGGAAAATGGTCCTTTCGAGTGGCCAAGTTAAGTTTTCAAAATTCTATTACCATTCGCCAGCCACTTTGTACCATCATGGGAATTAGTTCATTATTTTGATTTTTTACTACAGTAATCCCAGTTTTCTTAGGTACAACATGAATAGGACTTACCCATTTACTGTCCGAAATTGGATAAATTACCCCCTTATCTAATAGTTTAAGTACTTCTTTCATTACTACCTCCTTCATTACCGGGTTGAGTTTTTGTTGCGGTTCTCTAACAGGTTTGGCACCATCTTCCCAAAGGATCCTATGCATGCAAATCGAGGGGCTGACCCCCTTTATGCCGGCTAAGGTCCAACCAATCACCGCCTTATGTTCCTTTTGGGACTTTGATGAGCCACTCCTCCTGCTCCTCAGTTAACCCTTTCGCAATGATCACGGGTAGTGTCTCTTTTTCGCCCAAGTATGCATATTTAAGATGATCAGGTAGGGTCTTCAGTTCCAACTCCGGAGCCTACAAAACAGAAGGCAGCAATTTTGTGTGAGAAACTATCGATGGAATATCATAATTACTTACCTCTTGTTCCGGCATCGGTTCCGGAGTTTCATAGGATGCATCAAACTCCTCTTCCTTGTCCGATTGTGCCTTATATTCTAGTTCATCATCCATGTCCTCCTCTCCAAAGACTTCCTGTACAATCGAATCAATGGTATCAATAGAGCAGATCGAATGACATTCACTAGGATATTTCATTGCTTCAAAAAATTAAATTTTACAATCTCTCTGTCGAATTCGATGGAGAGGGTACCCTCGTCCACATCTATTTTGGTCTTGGCCATTTTCATGAATGGCCTGCCTAATAGAAGTGGGGCTGAACTTGTGACCGTGTCCTCCTCCATCTTCAGGATGTAGAAATCAGCTGGAAAAATTAAATCATTAACCTGCACCAATACATCCACAACAATTCCTTCTGGGTAAGCATTAGAACGATCAGCTAATTGAATAACAACTCCAGTCTCTTTCAAAGGACCTAGTCTCAAGGCACAATAAATCGAGTATGGCATGACATTAATAGATGCACCTAAGTCAAGCATGGCACGCTCGATTCGTTTATTTCCAATCACACAAGGTAGGGTAAATATACCTGGATCAGCACGTTTTTCTGGCAAGGTCCTCTTGATCACGGTTGAAACGTTCTCTCCAACTCTTACCTTCTCATCGATTCGCAGCCTTCTTTTGTTAGTGCATAATTCTTTCAAAAATTTTGCATATTTTGGGATTTGTTTTATTGCATCTAACAAAGGGATGTTGATCTCCACCTTCCTGAAGGTTTCTAGCACTTCTTGCTCATATTCCTCTTTCTTGGACTTTCCCAACCTGCTACGAAAAGGTGGTACAACAGCATTAGTAACTTTAGGGAGAGGGTTGTCGGATATTACCTCAATGGGGCTGTCGTTTAACCCTTGTCTTTCCTCTTCCCTAGCTGCCTTCGATGGTGAGCTTGGTTGGGGCTGCAACTCCTTTCCACTTCTCAACACTACTGCACTACCATTCTCCTTTGGGTTAACTACCATTTGTGATGGTAGTTTCCCGGAGCTTTGCGCCTCCAACTTGCTAATGGAAGTGGCAAATTGGCTGATTTGGTTCCCCAAATTCTGAATGCTGGCTCTTGTTTCCTGCTGAAATTGCTGAGTATTAATAGCTAGAGCCTTAACTATATCAATTAATGACATACCTGAATTTGGGGGTTGGCCTTGCGCTGTGATAGGTGCTGAAAAATGGGGCTGTCGACTGAAAAATTTGGGCTGGTATATCTGTTGTCCACCTTGGTTCCTGTAGCTTTGATTTGGATGACCATTCCACCCCAAATTGTAGTAATTGGAGCAGGGATCGTATTTTCGTTGGGCCTAGACCGGGAACCCTCCTACGGTACTTACTTGCTGCATTGATCCATCCTATAGTGAAGGACACATGTCTGTAGGATGACCAGGGATCAAACAGATATCACACACCCTGGCTGGTTGCAATTGTCCTGCAGTGAGCTGCCTAACCAAAGCAGTTAAATTTGAAATCTGATTTTCCAAATTAGTATGGCTTACCTCATTTATATGTCTAATGGTACAATCTGTCCTTGCACCGAACTGCTGTGAATTTTCGGCCATGTTGGAAATTAATTCCCTGGCCGCTTCGGGTATTTTGTTCACTAAAGCTCCTCCACTGGCTGCATCTACCATACTTCTATCCATGGCCTAGAGCCCTTCATAGAAGTATTGGATTAACAGTTGTTCGGGTATTTGGTGGTGTGGACAGTTAGCAACAAGTTGTTTAAACCTTTCCCAATATTCACATAGTGTCTCACCACCAAATTGCCGAACTCCACATATTTCTTTTCTTATGTTTGTAGCCCGGGATGCAGAAAAACATCCTGTTCATCTCATCCCATGTGTATATTGAACCGGGAGGAAGAATATACAACCAATCCTTTGCTTTATCTCGTAAAGTAAATGGAAAGGCTATAAGTTTTACCTGGTCCTCGGTCATACCTTGGGGCTTCATACTTGAATAGACAACATGGAATTCCTTTAGATGCTTATGAGGGTCCTCACCTAGAAAACCATGAAAAATAGGCAATAATTGTATTAAACCAGATTTCAGTTCAAAAGCTACCTCAAGAGTGGGATATGCTATGCATAAGGGCTGTTGGCTCATAATCGGTGCAGCCAACACCCTCAATGTCCCCTCTCTGTCAACCATTCTTTCTCCTTCTTCAAAATTGGGTAGATCACAAGCTGGTAGATCGAAATCCGAGTTCACCCTTTTAGGCGAACAATCCTTCCTTAAACGACGGGTAGTCCTCTCAATTTCTGGGTTGTACTCGACTTCACCTCGTTGAGAAGCACGAGTCATAAAACAAGAAGGTTAACAAAAAGAAGGTAATAGCTAAAAAATTAAAGTTGCTCCCTGGCAGCGGCACCAAAATTTTGACGGGTTGTCGAAGCCCTCAAAATTAGCACTAGTCTCACAATGAAATATTTATAGTAAAAGTTGTACTAGGTCGAATCCCACAGGGAGCTAACAGTAATCTCTCAGCCGAATGGATATTATTACTGTGTGGGAAAATTAAATACTGAAATTAAAAGAAGAAATAACAAACTTAAACAAACAAAAGAAATCAGTCTTACTGAATTCTGGTTCAAGGGTTCGGGTTAGTCCATTGGCCATCGATCATAGGTAGATCCTGGTAATCTTGCAATTCAAGCATTTAACCTTAGATTTATTAGGATAGCCATAATAAACCTTGTGTTTTCCTAATTCAGCTGATCAAACCCAGCATTTGATCAACACTTATCACTACTCAACTGGGTACGATAGCGTTCCATATTATTAACCAATGATAGCATTAAGATTTGTGAAAACAGTTAAACCAAAATAACAATAATTGAGATAGCTGCAATTATCGAATCTTGTTCCATCGATTCCTTTTAGGTTAAACCATGTCAATACATTGGTCAAAAGTTGTCATGAACAATTGACCCAGAAAGATATTAACCTAATTGCTACTTGTACCACTATTCATGACAATTATGGATCACTGAATCATAGACAGCAGTAGGAAAATCAACATTAATTCAGTTTGTCAGACTAAATAACATTAATCATCCCATGAAAATATGCACAATGATCAATGAATACTTGAATCAAAAAACAAGAACTTAAATGAAATACAGAACCTCACAATGACTCAATCGAACCTCCCCCCTTGAACTAGAAAAGAGAAGTTTAGCTGCTCATTATCTTCGAACTCTCCATGCTCTACTTCTCAGTGGCCGAACTGCTCTCTTGGTAGCTTGAGTTGCTTGAATGATCT
>NW_010729159.1:1428912-1471896 GCF_000365185.1 Nelumbo nucifera
TAATCCAATCTTCTTATCTTGATAGGATTACATTCAAGAATTTAAATCTAATAAGACTCTCTTTCTGGAAGTTACATTCGAAATTGGGGCTCTTGGCTCTTGAATTCGAGTTGGGCTGCCTTATTATCTTGGGCTGCTACAAGGCTCTTCTGCGAATTGGGCTTCAGTAGTGAAATGGGCTTTACTACGAACTTGCTCCGACTTAGGGCCCAGTTTTGTCTTCAATTCGGACCGAATCTGTCACAATCCAAAAAAGAAAAGTTGTGGGCATTTATTTCATCTTTCTGATGCCTCTCGAATTGTCCAATTCGGAGTCCGGAAGTGAGAGTTATGCCCAGATTACTGACTGTTGCCGAAATTGTGCAAAATCATCCGAATTGCCCTATTTTCTTCCAATTACCTTCTTTCTTGCCTTGAATCGAAATACAAAAGTAATGAGTCCATTTAAGTGCTAAATTGATGTAAATGAGTGAATATTAGGGGATAAAAATATGGTACTTTTAAGTCTCATCAACCTTCAAAGTTGATTGGAAAATCTCTCGCACAGGGGCAACACCACCAATTTTTGTTTCGAATCCTAAGCCACTACTTCAACCATCTAACAAAGAAGTGAAGAAGTTCAGCTTGTTACTTTGCCAACCTTCCTAACTTTTACCCATCTTAGTTGAAAAAGGATACCATTATTTGTTGTCTTGGAAACCTCCTACGGATCCAAAGAATTTCAACCAAAAGAATTATTGTGCCTACCATCAAGGACCAGGACATAAGACTAATGAATGCCGACAATTGAAATATGCTATTCAATGCCTTATTTGTTGCATTGAATTTGTTTTTCTTAATGAAAATTTGATTTGTGTCTTTTATCAATCTATGATGTCCCAATGCTTACTCCTGACAAAACAACGAATTCAACATGGCCCAATTTATCCTTCCAGTGTATCCAAATTTGATGGCTGAAAACTTGCAACAAGTCTCATCGATATGTTCTTGAGAAAGGTTGGTTGTTGAGTGGAAATTCAAAGAAGAAAATATTCAAAAAAGGGGGCAAGCCCCAGATCGCACAGGCACTAAAGGCATAAGGGTAATTGAGTCAACTTGCAATAGATACTCCTGGGTCAGCATAAATCAAGGCATCAAAACCACAGTCAATTGTTGATCGATCAAAGAAAGGACTAGAGGCCATTTTTGGTCAATCAGTTCCCTCGATCTCTCATAATTCATTATGACAATAGTCAGCCCATTTAAGCCTTTCATCTTAACCTTTCTTTGGCAAAATCCACAAGTTTCCAAATATGCTTGAATCAAAAGAGAAATCAAAGGTCAAAAGAAAGAGGGAAAAAAGGAAAGAAAAAAATGAAAAAGAGCATAAAAAAGCAAAATGAAGTAGGGGCAAGTTGATTGAAGAGCCCCAACATTATCAAAGAGTAATGCTTCTCCCTTGAAGGATCAATTGGGGACAAACTTAACATGTATTTTTTTCATAAGTCATTCATAGAATCAAGAGATGAAAGGAGGCCCTCTATCAATCATTTTACCTTGTCTTTGATCCACTAACCAATCCTCTGAACCTCTTCTTTGACTAAACCCTTGTCTCAAGAGACAGATGTCCAATGATCGAATGCCCTTACAACAAGTCAAAAAAGGGAATAAAGTCAAAAGGAAAAACTAAGTCAGCAAAGTGCAATTTTGAAGGAAAAAAAGAGAAAAAAAATGGGGGAGTTAAGCAAACATCTGTTTCCGATTTCATCCTAACCCCACCTCATTCTTTATCCCAATGAAAAATCTTCCTGGATTAAGAAAGATGTATGGCTCATGGCATTGGAAGACATGAAAAGCATTTGTCATTCAAAGGGAATAAAAAAGGGGGAGAAAAAAGGCAAAAAAAAAAGCAAAGAAAAAGTGATGAAAGCCCTATTTGTTAATTCAAGCATATGAAATCTATGTCAAAAGAATATTTGATCCTCCTATCATTTGATTCTGAACCTTGTCCTTAGATACGCTTCATCCCATCTAATAAGACTACATCGATCTTTGAGAGATTAGCAAGCTGACCTTGGGCACACCGTTTTTTGCTGACAATGACATAATCAAACATAGGTACCCCAGATGAGAAAATAAAAGAAGAAGAAAAGAAAAAAAAAGAAGTCGGATCTAGAAACACTAAACCTGGGGCAAAAAGGCGAGAAAAAAAAAACAAAAAAGAAAGAGAATGATACATTCTAAACTCGTGGCAAATATATCAAAGCACAAAAATTTTGATTCAACAAAGTCGTAAAGATTCAATCTCTATGCAAAGGGGAAACTAACTCTTGCTCGAATATTTTCCTGAAGTGAATTTCCAATTGGCATCTAACATTTCTAAGACGCATATTTCTTAAACCAATGGTGTTGTTATCATCACACCTAACACCACATTAAGGGTAAGCAAGCTCTTTTGAGTATCATTATTTTGTCAGAAGTATGATGTGATCATCCACCTAATCCTTGTTTGATTAAAAAAAAGAAAAAAAAAACAAAATGAGAAGCTTAATAGCATCCCTTTTTTCTTTCATCTAAAGCATCCAAAATTTTTTTCAAATCACCCTCTTCTCTTTCTTTATCTTGCTCACGTACTCCCATCTCTCATTTGTCATTTCATCTCTACACAAGCATTTCAAATCACCCTTTTCAAATCACCCTCTTCTCTTTCATGTTTCCCCCACCAAAACCCATACTCCATCCACCTCTTCGTTCACCATTTTCTACTCTGCTCATCCTCTCTTTCCGAAATTGAAATCCACCATTTCACCTCTCTCTCTCTTCGCCAAACTCTATACTCTATTCACCTTTTTCTTTAACCATTCTCTGCTCTACCCAATCTCCCTGTACATTTTGGACAGCCACCACAAGCACCATTGGTGGCTCACATTGCCAACACTTCCAACACCATTGGTAATTCTCCCCTCTACGCTAATAAAGTGACCTTAGGAAGGAAGGAAGAGGATCAAGAAATACATTGGGTGTTAGGCTACGGTAAGTTTTTGCCTTTCTTTGGTCTCTCTTCCTCCAAATCGTTGGTTGAGTCCTAAAATTTTTCCCGATTTTAGATTTTGTTTCTTGATTTTTATTTAGGGTTTCATTTCAAACAAGATTGGAAAAGGGAATAAGATAAGGCTCTACCTAGCAATGTATATTTACAGAAGTGTCACATATAAGACAAATTTATTCTCTTTATCTCACTATATAATTGTCTCTATGATATTCAAAAATTATAGGATGCCACATTTAAGACAAACCCTCCAATGTAATTGACTCTATGGCATTCAAAAATTACAAGAGTGTCAGATATAAAATAAATTTACTCTCTTTACCTCACCATGTTGCCTCTATGATATTCGAAAATTACAGGATTGCCACATATAATTATTTGCGATTATGTCATCCTATATATAATAAAATGTAAGGTTTTGAAAACCAACCCGGAAATAGAACCGGTCAGAGGACTGGTTTTTGGGTCACTGGTTTAACCATTTGGGTCGAATGGTTCGACATATAATGTCATAAAAATATTAAAAAATGGAAAAGTAATTATAAATAATAAAAATTAAATAAAATATAGAAAGAACACAAAAATTATAAAAAGAGCATCATATGGAAAATTAAAACCATCTAAATATAAAAATAATAAAATACAAAAAACATAGAAAAAATCCAAAATTATAGAAAAAACACAAAAAATGCAAAAAACAATACAAATGTAGCAAATAAGCAAGGAATTGAAATCTGTGTGAAGGAATTAAAAAAATTAATAAGAAAGGAATTGAAAAAACAAGTTAATAATACAAATAGGATTTCATTCAAATAAGCAAGGAATTGAAAATTAGACATAGCAAATAAGCAAGGAATTAAAAAAAAAAATTAATGAATAATGATACAAAAAAGATTTTATTCAAAAAATCAAATAATTTAAGCAAACCAAAGTTTGTGTGAAGCATTTTATACCCTCACGGTTTCACTATTGGTGGTAATGGTGGTGTGGCAATGTTGGGCTCACAAAAAGGGGAAAATTGCCGTCGGTGGACTGTAGTTTGGTCATTGGTTGATGAGGGGTAATTTGGCCCGACCCGTTAGCATGCGGATGTATGGAATGACCTGTTGATTAGATGACATCTCAACATTTCTGAACACCTCAATAGGCCAAGTTAGCTCGGGCACCTTGGGTACCTCAGCTAAGACCGAGGTCTGAGCAGCTTGTGGTGTCCCAACATATCAAGGTGCCACGTAGCGCTCTTCTAGAAGTTAGCCAACTGTCTCCGACCTCTCTGGGATCACATCGCACGACAATGGACCATATCCTTATCCTGCCCAGATTGGAAGGAC
The DNA here is from genome assembly GCF_000365185.1 of Nelumbo nucifera. The sequence continues at coordinate 1,433,272 of NW_010729159.1, forward strand.
CTAGATAAGGCTTATTAGCTCACACAGAGTCCATCTTCGGGTGCGGAATGAACTCCGAATTATGCGGGCCGATGATCTCGGACATGTTTCGTGAGGCCTACGACAGTTTGCCTATATAAGGGCATCAGCTCTAGCCTTACAAGGTACACGCGATTTTGTTCTCAGATACTAGCAATCTTGCTTTCAGATCTCTCTAAAATCTCCAATTTTCTAACTTAAGCATTAGAGTGCCCACACTTGGTAAAATACCCCGGGACCTCTGATACTGTTTCCTTGCAATTCGACCAGCCATGCATTAGACCAACGTCCAATCTACCTTCCAGCTAGAATAGTTTAGATTGTGCATCATCAATTGGCGCCATTTGTGGGAACCAACAACTAAAAGCCTAGTTCTCACCATCCCCCTTCAACTTATTGATCCAATGGCATCATCAAGCAACAACCAATTTGCCGACGTCAACAACAACAATGATGTGCAAGTCACAGGGGGGCAAGAGCAGCTCGTAATGAACCCATAAGTACCTTCAGTAACCATCGGGCAACTTACTATGCCCCTGACATTGCCTGGCATGCCAACAATGCCAAACCAGCCCTTCCCACTACACCAGGTAAATGCCCCTGTCCCCATAGTTGGGCCATCAGTGGTTCCTGCAGGGATTGATGTGCGACAGTTTAATGAACTGGTGCATCTGTGGTATGACTCTCTAGATGCGAGCTTGGGAGGAAAGGTTTGCTGCCTTCATTCCGCTACAGCAGCCGCAACAGCCACAACCACCACTACAGAATGCGAATGTGAACCGGAACCAGCAGTAGAATCCCCGAAGTTAGTAAAACATGAACCAGCAATAGAACCAACACCAACAAAATGTCAATCAAAACAACTGGTAGCCAAGAGACCAGCAGTCCGACGTTAGAAACCAGGACCAGGTCCCAAGATCCACATCGTTGCCCTAACAACCAGAACTAGGTCCCAGTAGAGGAAAATAGAACAGCCACGACACCGACAAGGACAGATGGGAACAACACCACTAAGGTGTTGAAGAGGAGACACCGCAGATGCTCATGTCTTAGCGCTAGAAAAACACACCTCACTCCCACCAACAACGAGGAGGTGGAGAAGAAAGAAGAGGTCAGTCAGGTCGTCGTGCATCCAACAGCACCAAACATGACCAGGGCCTCATCGTTAGCAATTAGGATCCTTATGGCCCCATGGCCAAAGGACTTTAAAGCCCCAACCCTAGAGTCATACGATGGTACTACAACCCAATTGACAGTTTCTAGACCCTAATGCAGCTTCATGGAACAAATGACGTGAGCCTTTGCATGGCTTTCTTGACCACGTTAAGAAAAACAGCTCGGATGTAGTATTCAGGATTGCCAGCGGACTCGATAAAGAGCTGGAGTCAGTTTGTGGACCTCTTCACCACACACTTTGCCACCAACCCTAGAGTCGTACGATGGTACTACAACCCATTTGACAGTTTCCAGACCCTAATGCAGCTTCATGGGGCAAATGACACAAGCCTTTGCATGGATTTCTTGACCACGTTCAGAAAGATAGCTCGGATGTAGTATTCAGGATTGCCAGCGGACTCGATAAAGAGCTGGAGTCAGTTTGCGGACCTCTTCACCACACACTTTGCCACCAGCAAAAGGTGCCCTAAGTCCGCGACCTACCTCCTGAATGTTGTTCAACGACCCGACGAGACACGTCGTGACTACATCAACTGGTACAACCTCGAGCGTTTCCAGATTCCCAACCTTGACCCAATAGTACATCTCAATGTGGCAATGAACGACGTCTGCCACCCTGATTTACGCTGGCAAATTGAGTTGAACCTCCAACCTCTATGGAGGCGTTCCTCGTTGATGCAAACAAGTTTACAAAGGCGGATGAGGCGTTGGGATCCCGATTAGAGCTACAACTATCTGGGAAGAGTAAGAGACCAGAAGAAGAAGTAGGGAGTGGAAGGCAATGGCAAAGAAGCAAGTCGCCTAAGAGAATCCAGTCACCCCGCGGTAGGCGAAGCAGGTCACCAAGAAAAAGCAGACCACCACATCAGAGTTCCGAATCAGGCTGGCGATCCAGAATTCCACTAGTCTAGACTCGGAACTATACTGCCCTGAATGCAAAGAAGGGCAAAATTTTAATGTAGATCAAAATAGCTGAGTACATGAGATGGTCGCCCAGGATGAGAGGCGACCCCATCAACCACAACCTGAATAAGTATTGTCATTTCCATCGTGACATCGACCACGACATAGAAAGTTGCCAGAACCTGAAAGATAAGATCGAGGAACTAATTCATCACGGCTATCTGAGACAATTTGTCAAGCATGACAAGAGAAACGCCTAGCCTATCGACCATCGCAAGTAAGTACCAGAACCGAGTAGGCGACATGATCAGGATCAGCTACCTCGGGATCCACCACCATCAGAGAGGCCGATTCACAGAGTGATCAACATGATCACCAGAGGTTTTATAGTAGCAGGTTGTAGTACAATAGTGGGGAAGAATATAGTTCCATAGTTGGAGGAGGAGGATGAGAACCTATCGAAGCACCCTCAGGTGGAGGAAGTCATCTACTTCACCAAGGATGATGCTCACGGGGTCCAATATCTACACGTTGATGCCCTCATCGTCAAAATGAGTATTAATGACTTCGAGATAAAGCTGATTCTAGTTGACTCAGGGAGCTTGGCAGATATCCTATTCCTGGAGGCCTTCGAGAAGATGCATCTAGAGCGGAAAGACTTGCAACCAATGATGTTCCACTCATCGGCTTTAGCGGAGACGTAGTGAGGCCATTAGGGCGAATTAAAGTGCCAATTATAGAAGGGTCAGAGCCCAACACAGTCCAGTTCGAGCACACCTTCTTGGTGGTTGCCACCTCATCCCCCTACAATGCAATTCTATGTCAGCCTATCTTGCGTACACTCTGCATGGTGGTGTTGACCTATCACCTCTCGATGAAATTTCCAACGAGGTATGGAGCAAGGGTCATATGGGGCAACCAGGCACTAAAGGGCAAAGGTAAGCTGGCAGACAATGTTGAGTTGGAGCTAAGGGTGTCAATTGGACTATATTTGGTCCAATCCGATCTAGTCCAATATGAGTCCATTATAAATGGACTAGGTCCAATCCAATCCAATGAATGTTTTGGACCAATTTGGACCAGTCCAATTCAATGTCTAGACCATCCAATTTGTAAAATTTCATTTTGATTTAGATTAGTTTCAACCCAAACCCAGTCCACTAACACATATATTCGTATCTTATATCAATGGACCAGATATTGGCTTAATCCAACCCAATCCAATATAAATTTGTTATGGACGGACTAGGTCCAATCCAATCTAATAAATATTTTGGACCGAATTGGTCCAATCCAATATGTCTTGTTGGTCCGTCCAATCTATCCAAATTGATTTTGGACTAGGCAGGGTCTAATCCAAAACCGCTCCATTTACACCTTTAGTTGGAGCCACCCCCGAGCACACAAATGAGCGGGCTCAGCCAATGAAGGATACAGTCCTGGTCCTGGTCTCTAATACTGAGCCCACGAAGACAATCTAGATTAGATCTCGCCTAAAGGAACCACTTTGGTCGCAATTGGTAAGCTTTTTACTTAGTAATTTAGATGTTTTTGCATAGTCCGTAGCAAAAATGCCCAACATAGACCCTAATGTGATAACTCATAAGCTTAATGTGGACCCTTTACTCAGGCCTATCAGGCAAAGAAAAAGGAACCACACCCTAAAGAGGTGGAGGGTAGTAGATGAGAATATCGGGAAGCTCCTTGCAGTAGACTTCATTAGAGAGGTCTCGTACCCGAGCTGGGTAGCCAACCCTGTGCTCGTGAAAAAAGCCAATGACAAGTGGCACACGTGCATCGACTACACCAACCTCAATAAAGCCTGCCCAAAGGACAGTTTCCTAAGGTCGTCTCAACCAAGCAATCTTAGGAATGAGACCACCTAGGTCAATAAAAGAGCTACAAAGGTTAACTAGTTGAATTGCCGCCCTAAACCGGTTTATGTCTAAGTCGGTTGGGCGGTTCTTACCCTTTTTTAAGGCTATTAGAAAGAATGAGGGCTTTGAGTGGACCAAGGAGTGCCAGCTCGCATTCGACGTGCTCAAAAGGTACTTAAGTTCACCACCTATGTTAACCTGACTTGAACCAAGAGAAGAACTAAAACTCTAGCTCTTTGCGAGTGACGAGGTAGTGAGCTCGGTATTGATGAGGGAAGTAAACTGGGTCCTAAAACCCGTCTATTATATAAGTTAGTTTTTGCATGTAGTTGAGACCAGGTACCTCAACGTTGAGAAGCTGGATTTTGCCTTAGTCTTGGCAGCCCAGAAGTTACATCCTTACTTCCAAGCGCACACCATTATTGTCTTAACTGATCAACCTCTAAGGCATGTCGTTCAGAAGCCCAAGGTCTCAGGATGACTAACGAAATGGGCAATCGAGTTGAGCGAATATGACATTCGATTCGAGCCACGCCCATCAATTAAAGCATAAGTCTTGGTTGATTTTGTCGTCAAGTGTATGTTCAGCACGCTGACCCCTAAGGTGGCTGAGCCAGTTAACACATTGGAGGTGTCAACCAATGTGGCACCATCCCGGCCAAGGAAGTTCCAGCCTAGGATGAGGAGCCCTCGATCCTCCACATCGATGGCTCTTCTAACCAGTGAGGAAGCAGATCTGGGCTTATACTCTACGGACCTAGCAAAGTGAAGCTGGAGTATGCTCTTCAGTTTGTGTTTGAGGCGTTGAATAATGAAGCAGAGTACAAGGCATTAATAGCCGAGCAGACTTTGGGGAGGGAGGGAGGTGCGAAGCACGTTGTGGTGTGCAATGATTCTTAGCTGGTTGTAAACCAGGTGAATGGAGAGTACGAGGCCCGGGAGCCCACCATGCTGGCCAATCTGGCCAAGGTGAGAGAGCGTCTGCCTGGCTTTCACTCTTGGTTCATCTAGTAGGTACCAAGGACAGAGAATGCAAAGGTTGATGTGCTTTTGAAGCTAGCTAGTGTAAGCAATGTCACAAAAAGTACAGTATATGTTGAAGACCTGTCGTAACCTAGCATCGCGAGGGGGGTAGAAGAGGTCGCTCCCATGTTGGAAGTAGAACCGAGCTAGATGAATCCACTTGTTGATTATCTGATCCACTTGTTGATTATCTGCTTCCCTTTGTCAGTCAGCTTGCTATGTCCCTATTGGTGAGTAGTTGTATAGGAGATCCTTCACGCTCCCATACCTACACTGCTTGCAACCTTTAGAGGCAAGGCAGGTGCTACATGAGATCCACAAAGGTCTTTCTAGAGGACACCAAGGGGTAGGGTGCTCGCCCAAAAGTCTCAAAGGCAAGGCTACTACTAGTCTACAATGAAAGGAATATACTCTAGCTCGTCCAGAAATGTTATAACTGCCAGAGGTATGCCAACATACTTCCCCAGCCCGCCGCTGACCTCAAGTACTTGACCAACCCATGGCCTTTCACCTAGTGGGGAATAGACATTTTTGGTCCATTCCCACCAGTGGCCGGGTAGAGAAGGTTCTTGGTTGTAGTGGTTAATTACTTACAAAGTGGGTGGAGGCCGAGCCACTAGTGACAATCACTACTCGGAATGTACAGAACTTTTTTGGAAGAACATAGTATGAGAATTCAGACTCCCGAAGGTGCCGATATCTAACAATAGGAAGCAGTTCGAAGACATAAAGTTCCAGAACTGGTGTGTCAAGATGGGGATCCAACAGAATTTCACTTTGGTAGCGCATCTATAGGCAAATGGAAAGGCCGAGGTGACAAATAGGGCAATCCTCTTTGGACTCAAAGCTCACCTTTCTCGAGCTAAGGATTTGTGGGTTGACGAGCTGTACAGTGTCCTTTGGGCCTATCGGACTATAATCAAAATGACAACCAGAGAGACCCCATTCAACTTAACGTATGATACGGAGGCCATCATCCCTACCGAGATTGAAGTATTGACCTTGCGGTTAGAGGCGTACGACGAGGGGGACAATGATGACGAGCTACGGACCAACCTCGACCTAATCGAAGAAGTGCATGACCTGGCCTATATCCGGATTACGGCTTACCAACAACAAGTAGCTCAGTATAATAATGCCCGAGTCAAGCGATGCCACTTCCGAGTTGGCAACCTTGTACTCCGGAAAGTTATGGTGCCTAAGCCCGGTGTAGGTAAGATGGGATTGAACTGAGTAGGTCCATACAGAGTATGATGGGTATTCAGAGAACGAATGTACAAGCTTGAGACGTTAGAGGGAGGTAGGTACCCCATGCCTGGAATGTTGATAACCTCATAAAGTACTATCTATGAGCTTAGGAGTTAAGCATCCGCGACTTCAACCAAATAATCAAAAATTTCTCAAAGTATGAAAGACTATCAACTTCGGCGACCTAGTCAAGCATGTTAGAAAATCATATTTCAAAGAGAATTCAAAGGGGATGCCAAGTTGCTTTGTGCGTAAAGGCCTCCAGTCCTGACCTAACAGTGACCTCAATAGTCTAATAAAGCCTAGTCGTTTCGGCATATAGGCAGTTTGAGTATATCTTTTATTATGCATAGTTGGCACATAGGCAATTCGGGTCATATCCCATAGTATGCCTAGTCACCTTGGCATACAGTTATCTCGGGTTTATCCCCTACTATGTCTAGTCACTTTGGAGCTAGGCACCTCAGGTAAACCTATACTTAGTGTAATCACCATGGTAAGGCGGTGAGATGGTGGTGATGGTGGCGAGAAAGAGAGAGAATGTGGAGATGAGAGGAGAAGAAAAGAGAGAAGGGAGAATCCCCTTGCGAGAAACCCTAGGTCAAAGTTAAGATTGTGTTGTCTCCCTAGGGAATAATTGCTCTCTCCCTTTTATAAAGAGGAAGTTAAGGAAGAAGTTCTTTCCTATTAGGAAAGGAAATATTTTCTATTAGGAAAGGAGATATTTCCTTTAGTTTGACAATTAAGGGATCATTATTAGAGAATCCTATTCCTTCCAAATTCTCTCCGTGTGTGACCCTATTATACTGATGTGGTGGGGGTGATGTCATCATTTGGCGGGCGTACTTTTATTGAACCCGCATGCGTAATTTAAAGAAGCATGTGTAATTGGCATTTATTCTCAATCTACCATGATTCTGTGGTTCTGTAATGGTGTCAGGTTCATCACAGCTTTACGCGTGTTAAGGTTCATCGAAAATCTATGTGTGTCCAAGGCTAATTGCAAACTCGCGCATGTCTTAGCTTTATCGCAGATTCACACTAGCTGAAGTTCATTGCGACCTGTCCTAGGTATGAGTTCATCGCAATTGCGGATCTGTGATGAACTCATCGCAACTTGCGATGGCTTTTGGATTCATCGCAGGCGTCCGTGTAGTGTTGGTTTGACACCTTTTGTAACTAGATTGGTAAATTTACATCAGTATTATCAAAAAAAGGGAAAATAGTTCTTTAGACCGAGCTCAGAGGCTCAACACATTACATATATACAAGGGGGTCCAAGAAAAGAGGAAAAAGTTTCAGACATCTCGGGGCTCCTCGTCCCCGTCTCCAGCAGCAGCGGTAGCACCCTGCTTGTCAGCTTCTTCCTCCATGATGTCCTCACTGGCAATGTCCATATTGGTTTCCTCCCCAACACCCTCATTGGTCTCATTGTCATCCTCCTCCTCGGAGTCTGGGTCTTCGTTGACCTTGTAGGTCATCTCCTTGGTGCAAGCAGAGGAAGTGAAGGATCCGAGGTCAAGCTCAGGATACACCGACCTCACATGCATCCGATAGAGCTTGAAGCTCTTACAGAAAGCCGAGGTGCTGAAGTCCTACCTCTTCTTGAGAAAGCCCGGTGAGGCCTTATACTCCTTGATGGAATGGGCCTTGGCCTCCTTGATCGCGTCAATAAGAATGGCTTCATGTTTGAAAAATGAAGCTTCTTTTTCCTCGAGATCTTTCCTGAGTTTCACACAGTTGAGCTCTAGCTCCTCGATATGCTTCCGCTCAAACACTAGCTCGCCTTTTAATTTGTCGAGCTCCAGCTCGTCTTTCCAGAGTTTCGCTTCACTCTCGATTTGTACTAAGATGCCGCTGCCTTAGCCTCAATAGCCATTGCGAGGTGCCGCTTAGATTGCATTACGAAGGTATGTGCCACAGAGTTGATCTACGGAAGAAGATAAATTCCCTAAGTACAAGAAAGCACTCCAGAAACAACACAGTAATGGGTTCGAGGACTTACCACCATGGAACAATGCATCACTTTGGCGCCTAGCTCGGCATGACACATTGCAGTCATATTGGAGACCTCCTCGGGAAAGATGGTATCCAGCTTTTGCAAAGGTAGGTCTGGACATCCATGATAGACTGCCTCTCCTCGGGGACTTCTCCCGTTGAGCTGTCCCTAGGACGTTGAGGGTGCACCTCGAGTGACCGGGCTACCTAGGGCGGGTGTGGTGACTTCTTGTCCTGGTCATCTTCGACCAAGTTGATGACTAGAACTTCCTCAGCCTTGGTGGAGAAAACAGGCTCAGTAACTGTCGCCCAAGATGTATCTCCACAGGGATGCCTTTCTCTTCCTCTTCTTTTTCTTCATATCCGAGAGCAACCCCATAGTTGAAAGATTCAACATGTTGCCTGTAGAAGAAGGTCGGACCTCAGCTAAATCAGTATGAAGCAAAGTAGTTAAAATTGAGTATCCACACCCGAGGTGACGACCTACCCGGAGGACTTAGTCCGACCTGAATAAACTTCTCCTCAGATAAAAAGTCCTCCAACTGTAGATTGTGTTCCACCAGGTCCCACATCTAGGTCTCCATACGCTTATCCAGCTCTTCCTTGACGTCCTTGATCCCTTTCCTCTAGTGTGTCGGGAAAGCCCACTCGGTACCTAGGGTGACAAAGAAGTACTAGCTCTTCTAGGCCAGGATTTTAGATGGGAACCTATGATGAAAGTTGTACAAAAGTCGGTAGGACAAGTAATAACTGAATTTCCCCAAACTACTAGCTGGGTTTTGCTTGATTTGAACAAGGGTAGTGAAAGATTTGATGTCCAGAGGGAGGTTGAGTTGGTGAAAAAGGGAAATTTGACCGACCAAGGCATGGACGGAGTTCGGGTGCAATTGGCTAAGGGTAATATTGTAAAAATTCAAAGCCTCGAGGATAAAGGGGTGAAGTGAGAATCAAAGACCGCCTTTCAGGACTTTTTCGAAGATGGCAGCTTCATTTTCCTCATTCTCCCAAGGGAACCCCCTGACTAGAAGAGAATAGCCGAGGTTATCAAGGAATCTATACGCAATAGCTAGGGTATGGATCACCTTGACAGACAACTGGGTGGGACCAAAGTGGTCCATCTCTCTAGGGCGAGCTTCCCGATGAGAAGACAATGCCCTTTTGTGGGAACCTCATAGGCCTTGAACCGAGGTGCCCTCCTCAGCCTGACCAGATTCAACCTTCTCCTCACTGGACTCACTACTACATGACATAATGGAAGGAAAGGAACAAAAGAGTGAGCAAGGGAAGATGACTCACAAAAGAAAAGGAGAAACAACAAACCTTGATGACTGACCTGACTACTTTGATGATGCATGCTCCGTGACCTCTGATTGCACAAGATCTCAAAGTGGGATGAAGAAAAATGGGTCCCCAAGGGCCTTATTTATAACAGGTATAACCGACCACGGACGGTCCAAATCGATAAGATCCAATATCTCCGAGGGGTGCTTCTGTTCGCATTTCGAGGTCGAATTTGGTTAAACACATTTTTGACATCCGCGGACTTTATAGTCTGTGTGATGTCTGTGTGTATCCGAGACGTGACCTTGCCCTGAGGTTGAGCTAGCTGGGTCATTCAGGTCAAACCCATAGGTTAGACCCTGGCCACATTCACCCAAACTCGTCATGAACTCCCACCCCAAGTTGACCACCTTAGGCTCGGGAGTGGGGGTCAATTTGCGAGGGGTAATTTGGCTCGACCCGTTAGCATGTAGATGCGTGGAACAACTTGTTAATTAGATGACATCTCAACATTTCTGAACACCTCAGCAGGCTAGGTCAGCTCGGGCACCTCAGGTACCTAGGCTAAAACCGAGGTCCGAGTAGCTTGTGGTGTCTCGACCTGCTGAGGTGCTATGTAGCCCTCTTCTATAAGCTAGCCAACTTTCTCCGACCTCTCCGGGATCACGCTGCACGACAATGGACCTTATCCTTATCCTTATCCCGCTCAGATCAGAAGGACTCGGATAAGGCTTATCAACTCACATGGAGTCCATCTTCGGGTGCAGAACGGACTCCGAGTTACGCGGGCCGGTGATCTCAAACATGTTTCATGAGGCCTACGACAAATCGTGCAAAATCACAAGGTATGCGCGATTTTGCTCTCAAATACTAGCAATCTTGCTTTCAGATCTCTCTAAAATCTCCAATTTGCAAACTTAAACATCGGAGTGCCCACACCGAGTAAAGTACCCTAGAACCTTTGATACTGTTTTCTTGCAGTTCAATCGGCCATGCATTAGATTGTCGTCCGAGCTGCCTTCCATCTAGAAGCGTTCAGATCACACATCATCATCGGTGATTTCTGCTACCTGAGCACTCTAACCTTTTTTCCCTTGTAGCACACTTTAGCTCGAACGTCTAGACATCAGCTTGGCGCAGCCAGATTGACATCCGATCAGAGTCCGAGTCACAGTGCACGAGGGAGAGTTCAGATTGCGCGACATCAGTTGGCATGATAAGGGTATGGACGATGAGGGTGTTGATGGTGTTGCAATAGTGCATACTAAGGGTATGAGAGGGGATGTTGGTGAAGGAAAAGGTCATGATGGGGATAATGAGGGTGTGGCAACTAGTTTTGTTGAAGGTGTATAGGGTGGTGGTTATGATTGTGTAGCAGGAGAGGAAAGTGATTATGAGGGTGTGGCAAGTGATTATGACAACCAATGTGGAGGGTGTAAGCTCCAAGAAGAACATAACTGGCTCAAAAGGATGGAGTCACCACCCATTTTTCAAAGGAAATGGAACCTCATTTTCAGATTTGGAAAATTTGATTTAAGTCTTTGATAGTGACTCCATTCACTATGGAAAAAGGCACACAACCGAGAGATTTTGGGTCCCTAAGATTGGGAGAGGGAAGGTATTAGGCACCCCACTCTCCAAGCTGTTGTTACAACCCAATACAGGAGTTATTTAGGATCAATTTCCTTTAGAGAAAAACAGAAATGGCTGCAAGAATTTCTTAAATCTGGAGCAACATGCTTTCAACTTCTCCTAAGACCAATTTTGAGGTGATGTTATCGGGTCTTAGGTATTGATTTCCCTAAGACCCTTGCCTCTTGCCTCTATTCTCAGTCAGGAAGAAATTGCAAATTATGGTTCTCCAACATTTTAGAACTTCAAGCAACCCAGAAAAACTAAAAAAAAAAACAGAGATTATGGAATCAAGTTTAAAAGTTAAAATGAAAGACTTACCTTTCATATGTACCTTGATGGGAGCTTTCTAGCAGTGGAAATAAGTTTAAAGAAGCTAGAATGAGATACAAGGATGGATTGTGTGCTTTTTTGTTTCAAATCTTGTAGCTAAAAACAGATGGGTAGATTTGAAGTTTGATCTTCGAGGACTTTGGGATTACAGAGGTTAGGGAAAAATGTTCTTTTCTCCTCTTCTTCTCTTTAGATCTCTCTCTTTCTGGTTTTCTCCCTCCTTTCTCTCTTTCTCTCTCTCTCTCTCTCCGGGGGCCTCACTCAAGTTTCCTCCTCTTCTCCCCCTTTTGATCTCGAATTAGATCAGTATTTATAGAGAAAGGGAGGAGGGTCAAGTCTGAATTCGTTCAGCTATAGTGTTTGGGATTCAACAAAGGTTTTTCATACAAATAGTCAAAGATTCTTCAAAGAAATAGATGTCAATCAAGCTTTCCTATTTGGTGAAACATTTTCTTCGATTTAGGGGTAGTTTTCATGGGTTTTGTGCATCCAGTGGAAGCTTGGGGCATACCAGTCATGGTAGTCTCGTATTTGGGGCTATCAGTGGTAGAAAATGTAAATTTGATGAACTTTTAAATGTAGTTTTGTTTCTTCTTGGCTTTAAGTGGGGGTATCTTGGGGTTTTGGGCTTTTAGGGTCTATTAGGCTCTATTTCATTGGCTCAAGTGTTCTAATGGGTCAAGAATGGATTTGACATTAGTCATCACCCTTTTGAGGCTTCAGGTTGGGACATATGACATGGCAAACGGATGAATCTGGTCATGCAATTTGACGTGCTAGGTTTTTTTTTTGTCTCTAAAGACAGTAGTGAGGTCTGATCAGACAAATAGGGGCAGAATGATGGAGATCTATGGCTGATAAGTTTAAATCAATGAGATTTGTCAAAATAGGATCTTGGTTTGATTAAGGGTCAAACAGGGGAATTTTGGGGTGAAAATTGGCGGGTAAGCTCTTTTGATCATCCCAAATCTGATGGAAGGTATGGATCTTTGATTAGAGGACTGATGGAAGGTATGGATCTTTGATCAGGTCATGGTCTTAGTTTAGGGTTTTTCAATCAACGAGAGGGCCCAAAATGGAATCTTACTTTTCCAACAATCAAATGGAGATGTCTAGTTGTGAAATTTGACGTGTTAGGGTTTTTTGGGTATCCAAATATAATGGTAAGGTCTGATTGGTCATGAAGTTGGGATGGCGGATGTTAAACTCTAATTAATGTGATTTGCTGAAATGAGATCTAGGCTTGATAGAAGGATCAAATAGGGGAATTTTGAGCTACAATTTGGTAGGTAGGCATGGATTAGGGTGAGGATTCAAGTGGATGGTTCTGATCTAAGAACGATATGGTCGATCTTAGTAATCGTTCAGGGCGATCGGAATGGAATCTTGTATTTTTGCGGTTGGTTATCGTGTATTTGTGTTGGGATTCGCTAGTTGATTGTTTCCTAGTGATCTTGGGTGATGCATATGTTGGATTTGATTTTATAGGAGTTGGAATTTGAATATCATATAGATCGGAGCCGTTAGAAAGGAAGTTGGCGTGATGAACAATGGATGTTTGTAGTTGTTTAGTCATGAAAACTAATGTTAACTAAGTTATAGTTTTTCCATGTTTGGGGAGGATGTCTGGTCGGACATTAATGTTGATCTCAAGGTTCTTATTCGCCTAGTGGATTGAGTCAAAAGAGGGTATTTCGGGGTTTTGGAAAGTCTCAAGTTGATCTGGTTGTGTTTCCTAGTTTTTTGGGTCTAAGAGGAGGGTACATAGAGGTAGAGTGAAAGAACCGAGCAAAAATTGGGTGCTGACAGGCACCCCTCTTTGTTGGAGGTAGCAAGCTGCCAAACAACAAAAAATAAAGTACACAAAGATTTTTGTAAGGGCCAAGAGTTTGGAGGAGGAGATTTCGCTACTAGAATTTCAGTCAAGGTTGAAGTTGATGTAATGCAAAACCTTTTATTGGAAATTGTTGTACCGTCCCAAGCCTTGGAAGGAAATTGCAACTGTCAAACATACACGAGAAAAACATAGTGGTTCCATCCCAAAAATAGCTAGCATTAGTTGATGTTTGATTTTTTATTAATGCATGCATTGGTGATTGATGATTTGAAAGATTTGATAGGTTTAGGTATTGGCTGAAGCTTGCTAAGTTTTTTATGGATTTTAATTTTGATAGTTGATTTGATGGGTGCTTATTGGTTGGGTTTGATTTTTTATGTTGTGAAGATCGAATTTGTTATTTGATGAAGACTTATAAATTTTGATTTGAAAGATTGTTGAGTTTTATGGATTTAGGTTTTTGATAGTTGACGGATGCTTATAGGTTAAGTTTGTATTGGTTTGACCATTCTATGTTGTGACATTCAAATTAGTGATTTGATGAAAGTTTATAAATTTTGATTTTAAAGATTGTTAAGTTTTTATAGATTTAGGATTTTGGTAATTGATGTTGAAGCTTGAATTTGCTATTTGATTCAAATGATTGATGGAATTTTACTAAGTTAAAATGGATTTTGGTTTTTGATTGAATTTTTTATAGGCCTTGGTTTTGATTTAAATATTTGATGGATTTTGAATTTTGATTTGAATTTTCACAGGTTTTGACTTTTGAAATTAGTTATTTGATCTAAATATTTACATTTTTGTAGGTTTTAGTTATTTGATTTAAATATTTGATGGACTTTGGATTTTGATTTAATTTTTTTTTTTGGTTTTTGATTTTTAAAAATGGTTATTTTACCTGAATGTTTGATGGATTTTGACTTTTGATTTGAATTTTTATGGGTTTTGATTAGTTATTTGATTTATGGATTTTGATTATTAATTTTTGAAAATATTTGATGGAAGTTTAAAATGGATTTAGATTTTTGTTTTGGGCTTTTACGGGTTTTGATATTTGATGGAAGTTTACTAATTTAATATGAATTTTTATTTTTTATTTGAGTTTTTACGAGTTATTATTTTTGAAATTAATTATATGATTTAAATATTTAATGGAAGTTTACTAATTGAATATGGATTTTGGCTTTTGATTTGAGTTTCTACGGGTTTTGATTTTTTTATGTTTGGTGTTGAAATCATTTTAGGAAACCATTTTGAAAACTTGACAAAGGTCCTGTGTTTGCTATAACGCATGTTGTTGTTCTGATAGGTAATAAGAGCCTTCAATAATTCGGGCAACGAAAACTGTGGAGTGCAAAGTGTACGATGTTAAAGTAAGTCTAATCTCCCTAGTAACGGTTTGGATTTTATAAGGGTAGTTTGAGGATAAGGTGGTCTGGTCACAACTTATCAAACTTTCTGTGCATCTAGATATACTGCCATGCATCAGGAGCAAAAGATTTTTGAACTCTACAATTGATTTTAGAAATGATCAATCTGAAAGTTTTCATTTCTATGAGTAATTTGCCCGAATGTATCTCACGTGATATTTTTTTATTATGCCAAGTAAATACTTTTGATTGATTCCAAGATTTTGCACGAAGACAAGCTACACAAAGTGATAGATTTTGATTGATTTCAATGGGTATTGATTATGCCCGAAGGCAGATCGCACGAAGCAAGAGATTTTGATAAATTTCAATTATGCCCAAAGGCGGATCACATGAAGCAAGAGATTTTGATGAATTTCAATGGGTATTCGATTATGCCTGAAGGAGGATTGCACGGAGCAAATGATATTGATGAATTTTGACGGGTATTCAATTATGCCCGAAGACGGACCACATGAAGCGAAAGTTTTTAATGAACTTGGATAGGTATTTGAATATGCCCAAAGGTGGATTGCATAAAGAAAAGATATTGATGAATTTCAATAGGTATTCGATTATGCCCAAAGGCAATTCGTACGAATCAAAAGATTTTGATGAATTTCGATGGCTATTCGATTATTCCCTAAGGTGGATTTCATGAAGAGAAAGATTTTGATGAATTTCGATGGGTATTCGATTATGCCCGAAGGTGGATCTCACGAAGAGAGAGTCGTATGAAGCGAAAAACATGGATAAATTTTGATGGGTACTCGATTATGCCCGAAGGCGGGTCGTATGAACTGAAAGATTTTGATGAATTTCGATGGATATTTGGTTATGCCAAATGGTAGCTCGCACGAAGCAAAAGATATTGATGAATTTTGATGGATATTCGATTATGCCCAAAGGCAGACCGCACGAAGCAAAAGTTTTTGATGAATTTGGATGGGTATTTGATTATGCCCGAAGGTGGATTGCACGAAGAAAAATATATTGATGAATTTCGATGAGTATTCGATTATGCCCGAAGGTGGATTGCACGATTTGAAAGATTTTGATGAATTTTGATGGGTATTTGATTATGCCTGAAGGAAAATCGCACGAAGCAAAAGATTTTGATGAATTTCGATGGGTATTCAATTAGGCCCAAAGGCAGATCGCACAAAGAAAGATATTTTGATAAATTCCAATGAGTATTTGATTATGCCCAAAGGCGGATCGCATGAAGCGAGGGTCGCATGAAGTGAAAGATTTTTGATAAATTTTAATGGGTATTCGATTATGCACGAAGGCAGATCACACAAAATAAGAAATTTTGATTAATTTCAATGGGTATTTGATTATGCCAGAAGGTAGATTGCACAAAACGAGAGATTTCAATGAGTATTCGATTATGCCTAAAGGCAGATCACACGAAGCAAAAGATTTTGATGAGTATTGATTATGACTGAAGGTGGATTGCACAATGCAAAATATTTTTATGAATTTCAATGGGTATTCGATTATAAGGAAAGGCGGATCGCACAAAGCAAAAGATTTTGATGAATTTTGATGGGTAATTGATTATGCCCAAAGGTAGATCACATGAAGTGAAAGTTTTAATGAATTTGGATGGGTATTTGATTATGCCCGAAGGCGAATAGCATGAAGCGAGAGATTTCGATGAATTTTGATGGGTATCCGATTATGCTTGAAGGCGGATCGTACGAAGTGAGGGTCACATAAAGTGAAAGATTTTGATGAATTTCGGTGGATATTCAATTATGTCCAAAGGCGAAACACACAAAGTGAGAGATTTTGATGAATTTCGGTGGATATTCAATTATGTCCAAAGGCGAAACACACAAAGTGAGAGATTTTGATGAATTTCGGTGGATATTCAATTATGTCCAAAGGCGAAACACACAAAGTGAGAGATTTTGACGAATTTTGATGGGCATTTGATTATGCCTAAAGACAGATCGTATAAAATGGAAGATTTTGATGAATTTTGATGGGTATTCGCTTGTGTCTGAAGGTTGATCGAATGAAGCAATTGTTTTTAATGAATTTGGATGGATATTTGATTATGCTCGAAGGCAGATCGTACGAAGCAATAGATTTTGATGAATTTCGATGGGTATTCGATTATGCTCGAAGGTAGATCGCACGAAGCGAAAGATTTTGTGAATTTCAATGGGTATTCGATTATGTCCAAAGGAAGATCGCATGAAGCAAAAGTTTTTGAGGAATTTGGATGGGTATTTAATTATGCTTGAAGGCGGATCGCACGAAGTGAGAGATTTTGATGAATTTCGATGGGTAATCGACTACACCTGAAGACAAATCGCATGAAGCGAAAGATTATGATGAATTCCAATGGGTATTTGTTTATGCCTAAAGGTGAATCGCATGAAGCGAAAGTTTTTGATGAATTTGGATGGGTATTTGATTATGCCTGAAGGTAGATCACATGAAGCGAGAGATTTCAATGAATTTCGATGATTATGCCTAAAGGCAAATCGCACAAAGCGAGAGATTTTGATGAATTTCGATGGTTATTGGGTATGCCTAAAGGTGGATCACATGAAGTGAGAGTCACACGAAGTGAGAGATTTTGATGAATTTTGATGGATCTTATAAATTTTGGATGATTTAGATGAAAGAAAGTTTGATGATTAATAACTTTTGGATTTAGACAACTTAAATGAAAGGAACTCGCACAGAAGGATTAAAGATTTTTAGGTAACTTGGGATTTGGATAGATGTTGCAAAGATCTTTGGATTAGGTGCATGCCAAAATTTTTATGAAATAAAATTTAATGAAAGATTTTTGGATAATGAAGGAGATTTGTATGAAAATTCTTAGATGGTTGGGAAGAAAGACTTTTGAATGATTTTGGATTTTCGAAAAGATTTTTGGATGATTTGAAAAAAAGTTTGGATGCTTTAGATGAAAGAGAAAAGGGATGCTATTAAGCTTCTCATTTTGTTTTTTTGTTTTTTTTTTTTTTTTGAATCAAACAAGGATTAGGTGGATGATCACATCATACTTCCGACAAAATTTTGAATGATTTTGGATAATGAAGGAGATTTGTATGAAAATTCTTAGATGGTTGGGAAGAAAGACTTTTGAAGTGGAATTTGTGAGAGTCTAATGGTCTGTTTGGTTTGTGCGACTGGGATGGGAAAATAAGAATATTTTTCAAAGATTTCTATTTTCCCATGTTTGTTTTGGGCGAAAGGGTGAGATGCGACAAGAACACATGCCTCAATTTCTGGGACGTGGGGTCTCACCAAATAAGTGCGACTCTACTGAGAAAGGAAGTTTAGTGAGAAAATTTCATCGAGGGAGGCAACTGAGCGTAGTCTTCTTCTTAGACACCACCCAATAGTTTACTCACTAGCGGCATCTCTGGTTTTCATTGCCAAAAAACAGCTTTTAGCTTCCGATGTCCAACGGTTTTCATTGCCAAAAAATGGCTTCCGACATCTACCTCTCTAAATTTTGTGTCGTTCTTCCATAGCCACCACTACCACCACCACCATAAGCACTACCGAGGTATTGGGTCCTGATTAGACGAGCAGATTGTTCAGAGCGTGACGAAGCAGGAGATTGCCAAATTTTGGAGGCAAAAGTGCATGGAGGAGGAGGATCACCTCCTTGCTGCTATCATGGTCGTAGCTCGCATCAGAGCCTGTAATCTCACCGTAAGATCAAATTAACTGATAACTTTCATTTCTTCTCCCTTGAACAAATTAGTCTCAGCAATCAAACACAAGCAAAGTTCAAAGTTTAGTTTTTAGTTTTTTTTTTCAAAATTTAGTTTTTTGGGAAACTTATAAGATATTTTTATTATTAAAAAAATTGGGAGTCCGAAACGCCTGGAAATAGGCATTTTGGACCGTATCTTTTTCAAAAGTTACGATACGATATGCCCCATATCGGGCATATCATATCGATACTTTGAACCATGAACACAGGTGATAGGGTTGAGAAAAAAATTCCCTTCTTATCCCATCCCATCTCATCTTGTCCTTTCTCAGCAACCAAACGGAAATGTAAAAGGACCAAAATGAGATTTTGTTTTTAGAGAACAAAATGGGTAAATTCTAGGTAAAGCCTGTGCAACTTTTGATATTTTATTTAATTTTTTATTTTATTCTATATAGACAGTTTTTTTTAAGCCAAGACTGAAAGCAAAGCTCAAAATATCGATACGCCTGATACACCAATATGGGCGTATTAGGCAAATCAATACTATTTTTTTTTAGTTTTTTTTTAAAACCGATTCAGGGGAGTCGGTTTAGATCTCCTCCATCCCCTGAACCGGTCAGACCCCCGATGCACCCACTATAAGAATGTATCGATAGGATCCCAAAATGATACGTATCGACCAATACGTATTCGATAATTTGAACGTTGGTAAAAGTATATTTCATTTACGAGAGAATGGGTAAAAAAGTTGGCGGTGGATTTTATTATCCGTATATATTTACTTATAGCGACGAAAATAATTCATCCGTCGATATATGGCATGGCGAAAAGGTTATTGGCTTATCGCAAGCCCAAAAAGGCAAAAATTGAGCCAACCACTCAGCCATGTAGAGAGAGGGCGGGGCAGTGAGGTGAGTGAATATCCATTATCCAAATTTAATAGTGGTTTAAATTCAATTAAAAAATTTAATATCTAGTGGACATTAAAAATCAATATCCAACTTTGAATTTAATTATAAATTTGAATATTTGATTTAATTCAAATTCAATCAATTAATTATTTTAAATAATTAATAAATACATAAAATAAATATTTATTTATATAAAATATATAAATAAAATAAGCAGAATTTAAATATTTATCGAATTGAATTAAATCACATCCAAAATCGATTCAATTATTTAAACGATATAAATAAGATATCCAAACTTAAGCTATTATAGTATTCAAATAATTAGGGCGGTGGGTGTGGTTAGGAATTTGACTTAAAACTAATAAAAGATTCTTATCCGTACGTATTTCTTGAATTTATTTTTCATACATCAAATTCAACATATAATGCTATTATAGTCTGCGTTTTTGGTTGCAATCTAAATACAAATATGTACGATGGATATTTGTCCATTTTTTTGTTCATGAATGCAAATATGGTTTACATTTTAAATTGTTTTTGCATTTATCTTGTTTGTTTGGAATTGGTACAAAGTATGGGCCCACCATTAAATGATTCAACTATCTTATGCTCCAAAGCATTAATTTTAACAAAAAAAAGTTAATTAGGGGGTGTTCCTTAGTGTGGATGAGAAATTGGTGGGTGTGGACTAGTCCACACCACATCCTATGACAGGGACCATGGTTTAAAGTATTGATACGATACACCCCGTATTGGGCGTATTGTATCGTATCTTTTGAAAATGATATGCTCCAAAATGCCTATTTCTAGGTGTTTCGGAACCCCGACTTTTTTTAATAAAAAAAAATTGTTTTTAGCTTCCCAAAAAACCAAAATTTGAAAAAAAAAACTAAAAAAAAAGAGTTTCGGGCGTTTCTAAGTACCGATACGATATTGTTGATATGTGTATTGTATCGATACTTTGAACCTTGGCAGGGACCAATTCACACCACACCACAGTTCAAAGTTATTCTGACCTGTGGACAAATTGTGTGGTAAAAAAACATTGAATGGGGCGATGGGGCAATGGTTTGACCGCTTGGGTCAACGGGTTGTTAACTTTTTCAATAGTTTTTTTGCCAAAAACTGGGTTTGGGTAAAACGAACCGCTTGCCTAGACAGTTCCTAGGCCGACTGGGTCAACGGTGGTTTGAAAACCTTGATCTACATAGTTAATCATAAAATATCTAACTTTTGCATTTTATATGATAAATATATTGAAAATGCATCAATGAATTAACATTAACCAATAAATATTATTTTTTTATAAAACAATAATAAAATAATTAAAATTTTAAAAAATATATTTAAAATATTATTTTATTGATAAAACATAAAATTTTAAAAAAATTAAAAAATTAAGTAAAATAATTAATATTTTATTGACAATAATATTAAAATGTGAAACAGACAATAGGGTTTCAGCCTTTCAGGAAAGTGTGAAGTAGGGGATCAAAAATCAAGTGCAAACGGTCCCTAACCACGAGATTTTGCCTTGGATGAGAAATCGGGGTGTGGACGGGTGTTCATCCCATAAACGGTCCTATCCATGAGATAAACACAGTGTCGAACACCACCTAAAATCACATAAAATTATATCCAAAAAATAGGTAGAACAATACTATCTTCTCAAAGTACAAAAGTGTCAAAAAATACATTTTTATCTAATAATCATTATTTTTTTTATATGTTAAACAAACCAATTTATAATAATTTTATAAAATAATAAAGATGAGGTAATTTTTTTTGAAAATATCAAGGAAGGGCAATGATATTGTTCATCGCCTTCCTCTTCCTCTCTATTCGGATTTGAAACCTCGATGAAGGATGCATTAACGGTGGTTCTCGCGAGAAATGGCGTCATCCCACTTCTAATATACCTATTGGAGAACAACGGTTCTCGCGGGAAAAAGGACACACTAATGTCTCTTTATTCGCTGTGTTCGGTCGACAGATTACCGACGCTGAGAGAGATGCCTCTTTATTCGCTGTACATCATCTCTTACCACTGTCCAGAAGAAGAGCGGTTCTCACGGTTCTTACCGCCTCTTTCCCGATACTGTACATCATCTCTCAATCGCTGAGAGCAAGACTGAGAGAGCGATGCCTCTTTATCGCTACAATGGCGCTGATACTGTATAGCATCTCTTACTGTTGCCGCTGAGAGAGCGAGACAGAAAGAAATGACGTCGTCGATGTGTTTCCGTTCTCTTTTTTGTTTGGGTTTTTGAGTGCAAGAGACTAAAAGAGAAAAGACAAAGGGCAGAGGAAGACAACGAAAAGAAGAAGAGGAAGGCGATGAATTCTTTGATATTTAAAAAAAAAAAATGTTACCTAATTTTTATTATTTTATAAAATTATTATCTTTTATTGATATTGAGAATAAAATGTTGCCCTCTTATTTACTAGAAACAAACAAACAAAAAAAAAAGAACATAAGCGTAACGACAAAAAACGAACTCTCTTCATCCACAATAAGCGTAACAAAAAATAAGAAAAAAAAAGATTGCTCTCTCCATCCATCTCTCTCGACAACGAATTCACTCATGATTTCACAACATATTTCCGCCGTGCATTGTGACATCTCCCAATAATTATATCAGACCCGATGATATTGTGGGAAGCGCACAGATCTGAACTCCTCACTCATTCGTTTCCTCCACGTGCCATCCGTGGGACAAATTTTGCATCCGTAGCTCGTGGGATGGATGACGAAGTGTTACAAGAGAGTTGTCGAGTCCCTATAAATAATAGCAGTCTACCCACTACCACCACCAGCCGTGGCCGGAAAATGGCAGCGACCATCACCGACCGCCTGTTTACTACTCGCATAGCCAGTGGTCGTCTTCTTTACAAGCTCTACTTCATCGCCTTCATTGCCGGAATCTTTTCCCTCTGCTACTACCGTCTTACCCATATCCCATCCGACCACCCCATACTATGGCTGCTCGTCTCTCTCGCAGAATTCTGGTTTGCAGCCACATGGGTCTTCCAACAAGGCTTCCGCTGGGCCCCCACGTTCCACGTCACATACCCTGATCGCCTTCCGTCCAACCTTCCCCCGGTGGACTTGTTCGTGTGCACCGCCGACCCCGACAGAGAGCCACCGATGCTTGTGGCTGACACACTTCTTTCACTCATGGCTTACGATTACGATGCTAACAAGCTAGCCTTCTATCTTTCCGACGATGGTGGATCAGAATTGACATTTCACGCTATCTACCAAGCTTCCTTATTTGCAAAACACTGGCTGCCGTTCTGTCGAAAGTACAAAGTCGAGCCACCAGCTCCACAAGCATATTTCTCGGCTGAAAATATGGATGTCGGCGGTGGTTGTCAGAGTTTCCGGCGGGACTACGATCTGGTGAAGGTATATAATATATTGATTTCTCATGTTCGTTTTTCTTAGTAAATGTTTACATTTTTTTAGTTACTAATCAAGGGTTGTGGATGTCGGGAACGACTGTACTACCACTACGGATCTGTGGCCAGCGTTTTGTGGTCAGCAGATCGGAATACAATGTAGAGACCGGATCTGCTCCTCACGTATGGCGCCTCACACCGACCTCACAGGCATATCTCACCGTGCATTGAACATCTTCCATATTTACATTTTATTATTTATGGGAAATATTCTCCGGTGGGATGTGCCTGTGAGGTCGGTGGTGTGAGGCGCCTTGGGTGTGGAGCAGATACAATAAAAGCATAAATGCGATAGACGGGTTTTATTAAGAAGAATTGGGGAAAGAGTTTTATAATATTTTCAGTTAGTTGGTTCATCTAAGTCTAATTTAAATATTTTTTTTTCGGTGTCTAGTTTATTTCATTATAATTTAAGTTGCATTTTAGTGCAAATGGATAGTTTCACATACTCTACATAAATTTATATTATTTTTTGTCTTATTTAAAAGTTCCATCGTGCAAACAACTCCATACCTTGTGACAACGATTAAACACTAAACTAATGAAGTAGACAGCCCTGTAGGCCTGTCAATGATGTTCAAAAATCCGAGGCCTAATCCAATTATTCTGAATTCAGATGATGTAATCGCTGACTGGATTAGTTTAAAACCCATTGAAAACCGACTGATTGGCTGGTTGAACTAGAAAACTGGTGAACTAGTCCCGATTTCATGAAATTGACCGGTCTACTTTAGAATGTTGTTACATGATTTGAATCCAGTACCTCTTATTTTCATTGATAACTTAATTACCACTAATTCATTTTTTTATTTATATAAATTAATTACTACTTATTATACATATTACATTATTATGCACGTATTTAAAAAAAATGTAAGTCAAAAGGCTTGAACCCTAGTCATTTGTTTTAAAAATTAAAAAGCTTACCATCCATCCACCATATTTAAATACATTAAAAGTTATAAAATATATTATATATGGTATTTATATGATTCGTAATATATATGTATATGCCACATCATCACAATTCGACCCTAGTCGAACCTCTGACCTGTGAACCTCTCCTTTCTCCGGTTCTATATCGGCCCGGTTCTCTAAACATTGGATGTTACAATCTACATCCAATTAATAATAAGATCGGATTCGAATTTAATTAATCTCATTTGATTTGATTAAAATCCAAATCCAATTATATTATAATAATTATTAATTTTAATATATAAATTTTATATAATTATATTTAAATTATACAAACATATTCTATATATTATATTATATATATAAT
Source organism: Nelumbo nucifera (assembly GCF_000365185.1). Next base: position 1,457,368 of record NW_010729159.1, read on the forward strand.
AAATTTAGTATGTTATATTTATATTAATTTATTATATATAAAAGTTGAGAAATAAATAAATGTTTTAATTTTTCTGTTATTTTAGAAAATTTATAACATAATTGGATTAAATCTTAATGAATTCGAATTTGAATTTGAGTCTTTAAATCTGATCGGATTTTGGATTGGATTACAATCGTAAGTCCTAATTAGGACTGACAAGAGGGCAGGTTTGGGGCAGGGATCATATTCCCCGTCCCCAACCCCGATTCTGATATTAACCCCCATCCACGTCTTCGATCCCTATCGGGGATAAAATTTGTCCTCCATCCCCGATCCCGATTCTGATATTAACCCCCATTCACGTCTTCGATCCCCGTCGGGGATAAAATTTGTCTTCCATCCCCGATCCCGATTCTGNTCCATCCCCGATCCCGATTCTGATATTAACCCCCATTCACGTCTTCGATCCCCGTCGGGGATAAAATTTGTCTTCCATCCCCGATCCCGATTCTGATATTAACCCCCATCCACGTCTTCGAACCCCATCGGGGATAAAATTTGTCCTCCATCCCCGATCCCTGACGGGGATGGGTTCCTCATGGGGATTGGAATCCCTGAAAATTTTTAGATGACAATATTTTTTTGAAAAATAAATTTACTTAAAATAAATAAAAAATTTAAATTATAAATAATGTTTTAAATATATTTTGAAATATATATATATATATATAATATAAATAATATAATAATACATATTTAAAATAAATAGCATTTAATATATATGTACATATATAATCAGAATCAAGGCGGGGAAGGAACCTGAATCTCCATCCCCAAACCTGATTCCGATCGGGGGTTCTATTAATCCCTATCTAGGGATACAAACGGATCGGATCGGATTTGAATTAGGGTATATTCGAATCCGGTCCGATATTGTTCATGTCGGATCCGATCCAATCAGATCTGATAGGACTCTATTCGAATTCGAATCCAGTAGGATCTTTGGATCTAATTCAATTCGAATTGTTTTCTTTAAAAATCAATAAATTATTAAAAATAAATAAAATATACCAATTTAAATAAAAAAATTAAAATAAAAGTATTTTTTAATTATTTTCATCATATAAATAATATAACAAGTTTATAAAAATACAATATAAATAATATATTTATAAATAAATAAATAATATATATATATATATATTATATTTATGTTTTTATTTATATTTATAAATATATAAGATCGAATAAAAGATAATCCGAATCCATTCAATTTCTAATCGAATCATAAGATCTAACTAAGGATGATTCAAAATTGAACAAATAGGATAGGATTGGATCATGCATCTGGGTTTGGAGAAAATTGCCATCCCTATTCCCAATTACCAACCACCAACGTGCAGTGCGTAAGCGGCTATAGAAAACAACTCCGGATCTCCATGTGCTTTGTAGTTTTCGTGGTGTTACCTCCTCTAAAAGAAACGGGTGATTCTTTTTTTTCTTTAATTTAAAAATAAAATTATAATAATAGATTTCTAACTTCAGTTAATGAGACGCTATGTTTAAACCCAGATGCCACGTGTCAAAACTTGAAAGGAGTTAACGGCCAACAATTTTCTGCTGTTATGGGTGGATTGGGTCAGATAAAAACCTTTTATTTTTTAATTAAACCTTAGTCTGAGAACATATAACTGTGGCATGTGCCCCCCAAAAAATTGTTAGGTCCACCCAACAGTTAGTCCGGCTCTATGTTCAAGAATATTGGCTTGTTAGTATTTTGTTTGGAGTTTAGATCTGCTAACAACAAATGCTATGGTCCGTTAGGACTACACTTATTCATGGACTACACTTTGGTTCGGGCCTAAAATATAAGGTTTGATCTTTTTTTTTTATGTCGGGTTCAGGCTTTTTGAAGAAAACTTAGTCCGAGTTTAAGCCCGACTTGATAATATATATTAAATAATAAATATATATTTTATTTAATAAAAATATATACAATATTTTTTTTTGTTTCTCTTTTCTTTTTTTAAGTAATAGTGAGATCTTTTATTATTTTTTAATTTTGAAGGTTTTTAATAAAATTAAAACACTTTTTTATTGAATAAAAAAATTCTGTTTTCAAATTTCTGGTCATGTCCAAGCTCAAACCTGGGCTTCGGGCTTTATATGAAGATCGGGCTCAGACTCAAGACCTAGGCCCGATAGTTAGGCTGTTGATACATAGACAAAGCCTGATCCAAATCCAACCTGGCCCACGAACAGGTCTAGTTAGGACTGTATTGGGAACATTTTTATGAGTAGAAGATTCCTACCCTTCTGTTTGACACTCAGGCTTTAAGGACTCAAATCCCTTTCCAGAGAAAAAAATGTATAATGTTGGAAAGACATATACCGTAAAGGCTGTAACCAATCAGGCAATCAATGGATACCGAATCAGCTCCCCACAAGACTGCCCCCCACAACGTCCCACAGCACATCCCCACCATGTATTAGGAACATCTCCCGATGATAACATCATCATTCCTAGTATTATCATCGGGAGATGTTACCAATACACAGCGGGTATGTGCTGTGGGATGTTGTGGGGGGCTGATTTGGACTCATCACAATTTCCCCCTCAGCCCTACAAATTTTGGTGAAACCCACCTTATTGATTCTTATTTTCATGGTGCCAGTTGATCAGTTCTAAGGCCCCGTTTGGTTCACGGGAATAGGGGTCTGGAATCGGAATTAGAATGGGTTATTCTAATTCTAACTGTTTGGTTGGGTAGAATCGGAATCCCATTCCCATTCCTGCAGGAATGGCATTTCCCCATTTGAGGGAATGACCATTCCCTACCCCTCCCTTGGGAATGAAATCCCATTCCTGATGATTTTAATTCCCATTCCAATTCCTATTCCTGTCTGAACCAAACAGACTATGGAAATGGACCATTCCGATTCCAGAAAATTTTGATTCTGATTCCAATTATAGTTCTAACTACGAACTCCATTATCATTTCTTTTCGACATCATAGTCGAATCCCTTTATTTAACCTATTGAAAATTGGATATTATTATAGTTTTGTTTTTTTTCAAAGGGCTACAGAACGGAGATAGCCCATGACCTTATCAACCTTCCAATTGGCACCTTACGCCTGGCACCATTCTTCCTTATTTATCAGAGTCCCGAATTTTAAGCTTTACATTTGGGGCTTAAAAGTGTTTTGACCACATTTATGTTTTACTAAAGATACTTCTCATCAAATGCTCAAAGCACTTTTTTTCTGCTCAGTTTTATTTCCCACAACCCAAAGCTTAAAAGTAAAAATAGATCCTTAATTATTTATATATTCTTAATGAATCATTCTAAGGTACTAAGGTGGTGCTTTTTGTTGCAGAAATGGACTCTTCAATTATTTATTTATCTGTTAATTGTTTACTTATTTACACAGTGGCTTGTTTATTGGACAGGCTAAATTTGAAGAGATGCAAAATCGTATAAAAATCGTGGGGAAATCAAAAAAAGTGCCAGAGGTAACTCGGAGAGGGCACAAAGGGTTCAGGGAGTGGGACTCTGAGATCAATCCTCGTGACCATCAGACCATACTTGTGGTTGGTTTACTTCTCTCCTTTTCCCAATGTAACTTGACAGCTGGCCTGGTTTGTGCTTGATTGGGTTCAAATATCCAGCCTTTAGCTTGGGCTAAGGTAGTTAGGTTTTTGTGCCTGTCTGTTGTACTTATCTATTATTACTTATGGGAGATATTTTAAATTCATGATGGACGGGTGGAATACACTTGTGAGGTCGTTGGGAGGCGCCCTGTGTGAGGAGCATATCCTAATTCCGTTTGGGAGGGGTGAAAGGTAGTGGTCTCTCCTTTGAAAGGCGGGCCTCATGTGGACGGACAAAAAATTACCTTCTGTTGAGAAATATAAGATAGCACAAATCAACAGCTCGACCAACTTAGCTGAAACTACAGCTCGACCCTCCCAAACAGGCCTTTAGATTTGGTTTTTAATTTTTAGCCTTATTCATCCCTCATCCGGCTAAGTTTGCCCTTCCCGTGTGGGCCCATTGTTATAAATATGACACATCACATCAACCACAAGCTTGGATGAACCATTTTCTTTTGACTGTTACAACTTACAAGTTAAACAAATGAGGTCCCATTACTTGAATATACAAATACAATTCCTTTTATTCAACTCTATTTATTGTTTTCTTTTAAGGGACCGTTTGAGGAAAGCTGAAGTATATATTCTGAATGAAAAAGAATGGCAATGGAGAGGGCCACTAGTAATTACAATTCTCATTCCCATTATTGCTTGAACCAAACAGACTATGGAAACAGACCATTCCAATTCTGATACCAAAAGATTTCGATTTCGATTTCGATTTCGATTCCGATTCCGATTCCGATTCCGATTCCGACTATGAGCCAAAACAGACCTTTAATGCCAAATCCATTGTCAAATTATGTGTGATTAAATCATTTCTTACACTTCCACCCAAATAATTTCTTATTCTTCTAATCCCTTTAACTTGTAATAGATCACTTCATCTATGGACATTATAGACGGTATTGTATGCACATGACCAAACCACCTCAATCTACTTTTTATCATTTTATCACCTATGGGATCTTCTCTTAGGTCTACGACTTCATTTCTTACTATATCTTTTCTAATTTTACCATGGTTTTTAAAACCGACCTGGTGGCCAAACCGGTCAGGGGTCCAGTTACCAGTTTGAACGGTCCGGCTGTTCAACCCGTTTTGAAAAAAATAAAAAAAAAATTGAAAAACAGTCAAAACCCATTCGCACAGTTAACTGGCCGGTTCAGTGGTTTGCTGACCAAAATCAACGGTTTTAGAGAAAAAAAAACGATTTTGGGGAAAAACGGAACAGGTCAAATGACCGGTTCCCGGTTTTTCTGGTCCAACCGTCCGATCTGGTCTGGTTTTGAAAACCATGAATTTTACCACTCATCTATAGCACAAATTTATTTTTCTAGTTTTACTTCTATTAAATGCACTATCTTATTTCTTTGTTCTAATGCCTATTGATGTTTCTTTAGGTTCTGTTACAAGGGAACGGGAAGGATGTTGATGTGGAAGGTAAACCAATGCCAACACTTGTATACGTGTCAAGAGAAAAACGGTCCGGTCACCCTCACCACTACAAAGCTGGCGCCTTGAATGCCCTGGTATTTTCTCTTAAACTGATAATTTATGGACATTAAATTGAATTTTTGTCAATTAGACAAAACCAGAGAAAAACAAAATGAGTCATGGTTTTACCTGTTAAATAGTCAGTTAAGCTGTTCAACCTGTAAAAACCATGGCTTTCGAAACTGGATCGGACTGGATGATTCGACCAGAAAAACTGGGAACTGGTCAGGTGACAGGTTCCGTGTTACCCTTGAACCGTTATTTCGCCAAAAACTATTGATTTGTTCAGTAAATTACTGACCCGAGTGGTCAAACAGTCTAAATTGTTTGAACCATCCAATGGTTTTAGTTGTTTTTTAATTTTTTTTTTGTTAGAATGGACTATCTATTCAGTTTGAATGATTGGACTGTTCAACGGGGAACCGGACCCCTGACCGGTTCATTGTCCAATTTTATTTTAAAAACCTTGGAAAAAAACCTTAAAAAAAAGGACCTTATGAGTTAACTGTGGTTCACCAAGCCAATGTCCGGTCCAAGTCCTACAACATTGTGAAATTGTTTCTTATCATCTCTGTTTTCTTGCATGCCATTGCCATATTGTGGACAATGAAGCATGGAGAGGGGTGGGGTTTAAGGACATTTGTCAAAACCAATTCGGATACTGTCGATCCAATGGTCCCATGTTCGTTTTAAATTCGAATCAAATCAAGATATTGGATATCCGAATTTGATTCAATCTAAATTAATTTTAAAAAAATTAATAAATTATTAAAAGAAAAAATATAACTGTTTAAATAAAAAAAACAAAAAATACTTGTATTTTTCAATTATTTTCATCAATATATATACAATTTTTTTGTAAAAAAATAAATAGTATAAAATATTTACAAAAATGTAATATAAATAACATACGTATGAATAAATAAATAAAATATGTAAATATATATTATATATAAATAAATAAATACATAACATATATATATGAATATGATTTAGTTATTCGACCCAATCCGAAAATCCAAAGCAGATATATCCAAATCGAACAATATAAGATCGGACTTCGGATTGGATTGGATCATGATCCTATCCATTTGCACCCCTACATAGAGAGTTGTCATTGATTCATTAGACCGTCGAACAGTTATTATGTTCAACTAATCCTCACTCTGTCAAAACCTTAGGATTACAAGCCCATTGCCCGATTTGATGAATTTAAACTACATTGGGCTCGGGTTAGGGTTAAGGCCCATTAAAAATTTAACAAATTCTCAAACGAACCCAACCCAAATTGCACCCTTAGAAAACATTTAAAAGAATATGATTTAATAATTTAAGAAAATAATTACGTAATTAATATATTTGATGTTTTCAAAACTCAGCATGTAATGTCCTTGAATAGCCCAGTTCATCCAAAATATATTTTCCTAATAAAATCACATTTTCACTGTGAATTTTACTAGCATCTCCTTTGAAAATTTTGAATATATTTCTTTTTCACAGAATCGAGTTTCATCATTGATGAGCAACGCCCCGCTAATCCTCAATGTTGATTGTGATATGCACTCAAATAACTCACAAGCGCTACGTGATGCTGTATGCTTTTTCTTGGACCCCAAAGAAGGCCATCGCATTGGTTATGTTCAATTTCCTCAGAGCTTCAATGGTGTCACAAAGAATGATTTGTATGCTAATGGTGTCAAGAGAATTTATGAGGTGAAAAACACATCAAATGGGTTTTTTTGTTTTTATTTTTCCTCCATTTTTCTGATAAAATTTAGTGGCTTTGTATAACATGAATGTTTTTGTTTTAATTCATTTTTGACAGGAAAAAAATTGAGACAGAATTGTGTTTTTGTTTTGAGAAGAATAAATAAGTTGATTTTGTTTTGAAAAAGGGAAAATCTAAAATACCGAAAAGATATGGTATGGAAAGAGTTTTGACCAATAAAAACCCACCCATGAATTTTCATAAATAGCACCTTATTCACTATCACGTATATGATTCCAATTTATTGGTCAGTTGTTTTTCAGATATCATATCTTTTCTATATTATAGTCGAATCATTTGAAAAATCATGCATGTTTTTTAAATCATCAAAACGATAGTTTCTAAAATGAGGACAATGGAGGTATTTGATACAGTGGCATTGTGTTTTTGTTGCGTTTTGGGTTGATTAATATAAATTTATGAGAAATATGTGTTGCCACTATACTGAACACTCTGATATGTTTTGAACAAGGTTCAAAGTATTGATACGATATGCCCGATATGGGGCGTATTGTATCGTATCTTTTGAAAAAGATACGGTCCGAAACACCTGCACCTCCAATTTTTTTTTAATAATAAAAAGCATGCTAAAAGCTTCCCAAAAAACCAAAATGTAAAAAAAAAGATAAAGTTTCAGTCGTTTCTAAGTACCGATATGATACGACCGAAACTCGCTCGTATCGTATCGATACTTTGAACCTTGGTTTTGAAAGTTATTTTTTGTTTCAAAAACTCATGCAATTTTAAGGCAGATGTTTTGATTTGTTTTTGAAATTCAAAAAATAAAATCCACATTAGAGAACTTCCCTTTATGTTTTAATATTTTCTTCTTATTTGGCAGATTGAGTTTTTTGGCACCAATGCACACAATGGTCCCATGTATGCTGGAACAGGTTCAGTCCATCGTCGTGAATCTCTGAACGGGAGGAAATTTGACCCTAATTTTCCAATTAAGTTGGAAGACAAATCAGGTATGAATTGCACTTAGTTAAGAACTAAAGGTTGTGTTTGGAAACGATGTAAATAAGTATGAACGCAAATATGTAGAATGTAAAATGATTCATATAAATAGCAAAGTTGGTTAGTTTTGCATTGATAAATTTACCTTCTTACAAAACAGACTTTTAACTGTAATGGATGCAAATGCGAATTCCAATAAAACATATGCCTTTTTTTATCAAAAGCTCACTTGAATGCAAATTTACTTTCTTTTTATTGATGTATTTTTACATCTTATTTCTATCAGTGTCAATGCATAAATGTAATATTGCCAAATACAAAAAGTGAACCAGAGTGCAAATTTACCCTGAACCGGGATTTACAGTCCACTTTCATCGTTTCCAAACCTAGCCTAAAGAAATGTTTGTGCTTCAACCCAAAGAGAAATCAAAATAAGTATAGCAGCATTGAGGAAATTCTATTACCTGATCTCACATTTTGTCTCTCTATGTTGATTGAATGTAGTTAAAGGAAGCAAAAACTGGACTGAGTTGGAAGAGAAAGCAAAGGAACTCATAAGGTGTGACTACGAGATGGGCAAACCATGGGGCAAAGAAGTATGCAAAAAAGAATCTCCATTGTCCTTATACTTTGATTTCTCATTTCTCTTTAGTTATTTCTATTGAAAATGTTTTCATTCACTTTTATTTTTTATTTTTGCTCAAAACAAGTTAACAACTATTTTCCTTCTTATTTCTTGTAAAGCAGGGCCATCTCACTGGCCAAACTGGAAACCTGGTTCAACAACAAACCCGGTCCATGCATCCGGTTCTTGCTCCTAGACTAATGCTTTAATCAGGACTGCCTACAAAAATGTTGTCACACTTGAACCAGAAACAACAGTTTTGGACATTGGGTCAGAGGTGGTTCGACCCATTCAGAAAATTATACATAGTTTCAAATATCAATTAAAGCTATTTTATGCCACAACAAACTTAAAACACTAAACATTCTAGCCTTATAAGTAAGGGTGTCAATGGGCCGGTCCTGTCCAGTCCAAAATCAAATTGGATGGATTGGATGGACTAAAAAGAAATATTGGATTGGACCAATCTGGTCCAAAATATTTATTAGATTGGATTGGACCTGATCTCTCTATAATAAATTTATATTGGATTGGGTTAGATTAAGCCAATATCTGGACCATTGATATAAGATAAGAATATAGGTGTCAATCAACCTGTTTGAGCTAAAACCAATCTAAATTAAAACGAATTTGAACAGATTGGATGGTCCAAACATTGAATTGGACCGATCCAAAATGATCTTTAAATTGGATTGGACGTGGCCCATTTGTAATAGACTCACATTGGACTGGATCGGAGTGGACCAAATCCAGTCCAATTGACACCCCTAATTATAGGTATCTCTTCCTGGTGGTTCTGATATACTGAAATGGCCATCTTATATATCCAAAAGTCCATACCACTACTCTACAATCTATATTCGGTTTCACCCCAATCCCAACTAATAATTCTACTGTTAAAAACCTATCTTGATTAGAAACTTGACTCTTATCAGTATTCAAGTGAATTAGAGTAGTTTTGCTTAATCAGTATATTAGATCATTTTCTAAGTTTACATGAATCTTATCAGTATTCAGGTGCTTTAATTAATTTACTTGAGCAAGAGTGATAATATTTGTGTATTCCCCAGATGGGTGTGATGTATGGGTGTGCAGTGGAGGATGTCTTCTCAGGCCTCGTCTTCCACTCAAGGGGATGGCAATCTGTGTTTTGCAGCCCAGAAAGGAAGGCATATTTGGGATTAGCCCCAGTTAACACCAATGATACACTTATCCAACACAAGAGATGGTCTACTGGGTCGCTTGAAATCTTCCTCTCAGACTACTGCCCTTGGACTCATGGAGTGGGAAGGTTGAAGCTAGGACAAATTATGTGTTATAGCTTTTACACTTTATGGGCTCTTTGGTGCTTACCCATGTTGTGTTATGCACTTATTCCTCCCTTGGCAATGGCCAATGGAATATCCTTGTTTCCACAGGTATCTTGCTCTCTCTCTCTTGTTGTGTTGACATTAATCTAAGATTGGACAGGATGGTTGGACCGGAAAAATTGAGAATCGGTCACTTGACCGGTTGCATTTAAGACTTGACAAAAAGTTGACCCAACCTATGAACCCGACCCATCCAAACCCGTAAAGGGTCTCATATCTAGCTACATAAATGAGAGAATGACATGACCCGACCCGATCCGAAAAAATTGGGTTGGGTCATGGGTCAACCCGTTGACCCAATTGTTAGGTCTAATTGGGACTATTTATGCATTGTTAGAAGTTTCCACTCTTTAATTTTTTCTATTTAGCCTTTAGTCTTTATTGTTTACACTTTGAATTGTTAAATGTTCAAGTTTTTTATTATTTTGTATTTGAAATTTTAAGGTTACTTCCTTTAATTTTGGCATTTTTCATGTATTTTTTCTTTATGTTTTTAGATTCCAGTTGTTTTTTGGGATGACCCAAATTGACCCATGGGTCAACCCTAACCCGAACATTTAGGGTTAGGGTTTAGCATTTGACAACCCAACCCGAAATTCAACCCGAAGTGTCTTGACCCAACTCAAACCGAAACCACCCAACCCAATTGCTAGGTCTACCCAAAACTGCTTTTTGATAAAAGAACCATTGATTTGGACAGTGAACCGTTGACCCAGGCAGTCAAAACATCAAACCATTTGACCTGGGAACAATTTTTTTTTTTTTTGTGTTTTATTTTTTTTGTCGAAGCGGTCCATCCATTCGACTTGGAAAATGGACCCCAGAACGGTTCCCTATTTGGTCCAGTTTTAAAAACCTTGCAATCTTGCATTAATCTGTTCCCCTCTTTCCTTATTGCAGGTTACAGATCCTTGGTTTAAGGTTTTTGCATCTCTAGGGATTGCTTCCCATATCTTTAGCCTGGGGGAGCTAATGTGGGCAAAGGGAACCATTAAGATGTGGTGGAATGAAACAAGAATGTGGATGATGAAAGGATCATCTTCTTATCTCTTTTCAGTTATTGTCATAATCTTAAAATCAGTAGGAATCTCTGAAACAGGATTTGAGATTACTAGCAAAGTCATAAATCAAGAAGCTTTGAAAAGATACAACCAAGAAATAATGGAGTTTGCAGTTCCATCCCCCATGTTCATTCCTACAACAACCCTTTCTTTACTCAATTTGTATTGCCTTCTCCAAACAACCCCAAAAATCCTTGAAGTAGGATTAGGGGGTCTTGATCACTTGGCTCTGCAACTTATAATTTCGGGATACATAAGCATAATAAGCATGCCACTGTATGAGGCCTTGTTCTTGAGGAAGGACAAAGGTCGAATGCCTACATCTGTGACCACCTACTCCATCACACTTGCTTTCCTTGTATTTTATTTATCTTCCTTTGTCATGTAACAAGTTTTCTATGTGTGTAGCCTCGTATAATTTGAGAACCAATCAGTGGGAAAGAGGTCATTTAAATTTCAATTTCAGGGTTTGTATGTATGTATTCAAAAATCAAAACCAAAGTTCTTTTTGGTTTTCCTTTTATAGTCATTATGAGATAGGAATGAGGCTAGATATGTTTGGGTGGGTGAGATTGAGATAAGATTGATATGTAATGTTTGAGTTACGAGTGGGGGTTGTCTCTTTCTTCTTCTATAAATTCTCAAGTAATTATCAAATTTTGTAATGTAATCTTTCTTGGCTTTCTTATATTTCACATGGTTTGAATATAAAAGGCCTTTCTTTGTTTTATTTTCATAGTTCCGATATACTATAGTTGCTCAGGTTGTGGTCCCCCCCTAAAATTTTGGTTTAACTTAAGAAAAGATATAAAAATAACATCACAAGGCTTAAACCTGGGATAGGGCCCTCACAAATGGCTTGATGCATCAAGAGAGTGTGTACCCTAGATAAGGAAGTCCTATTGAGAATCAACAGCAAGGTTTTAAAAACCGATCCGGAAACAGAACCATTGTGGCCACTAGTTTCTGGGTCAGTGGTTCGACCATCTAGGTCGAACAGTTTGGACGATTTGATTATTAGGGAAAATATCATTACCTATTCTTAGACTTTTAGTCTTGTATGAGAAAAGAGAGGTTGTCGGATGAGCAAAAAGAAAGAACGAAGAAAAGAAGGAAAGACAAAATGTGGTGTAACCATTTTTGGTCACGTACCAATTTTTTGTGATGTATCAATTTTTTTTTGCTAAGAACCTCATCATTTGACCTACTCCCAGGAGAGGATGGTGGAGCTCCCTGGAGTTGAGCTACTTGGTGACGAGCTCCCTGGTGGTGAGGTACCTAGTGACGAGCTCCCTGGTGGTGAGCTACCTGGTGACGAGCACTCTGGTGGTGAGCTACTTGGTGACGAGCTCCCTGGTGGTGAGCAACCTGGATGGACTCGTCATTTGACATGCTCCTAGGTGGCCTGTAACTCACAAGGTGGTGGAGCTCCCTGGTGTAGCGCAATCCGACTGCCCTCTGCATGAGGTTATCTCCTCTCCTTTGTAGGCGGCAGGAGCTGAGAGACCTGCGAGAACTCCACCTTTTCCTCCTCTTTGTAGGCGGCAGGAACTGAGGAACCTGCCAGAACTGAATCAGAGGACCCAGGGGTATTTACCCGGCAGGGACTCTCCGATGCCTAAGTTAGTATTCTGATTGCAGAGAGCTTGGAGAGAAATGAGAGAGCTAGAGAGCAGGGATTACCTCCATTTTTCCATTCTCTCCCCCTTTTGTCTTTGGGGGTCGGAGTCCTTATATAGCGGTGTCCAGTCAAATCAGGCGTAACCACCTCTGTCAAGTCAGGCATAACCGCCTCTATCTCTCTGCCACAACCGTTACTACCAGAGCTGAGGTGGCAGGTGCAGGCAGCTGTTGCAGGGTACGACTCTACCAGGCAAGGGACAACTCTTAGGGCTGGTAGGCACGGCGCCGCCTGGCGAGAGATGTGGGCGCAGGTCTCCGGATTTGTCAGGTACGGTTGTCAGGCGGAAGATCTTCCTGCGATATGCCGAGCTGCCCCTGAGTGGCAAGCTACCTATGCCCTGCTGCCTGTAAGTGCCGAGCTCTTCGTAAGACGCCAGGCTGCCTATGGAGTGGTCGGCTGCCTGTGGCGAGCTGCCTATGCTGAGCTGCCCCTAAGTGGCGAGCTACCTACGCTGAGCTGCCTGTAGGTGCCAAGCTGCCCCTAAGTGGCGAGCTACCTAGTTGTCAAGAGGCTGCGCTTAGTTGGCATGAGGTGCCAGGTGTCATATTTTCACTTGAGGGCCAAATCCGCCCTCATCATTTGCCCCCCACTCCCGAGTTGAGAGTAACTCGGCGAAGGGAGTAGATTTCTCCTTTTGGCCCGTAAGTCAACAAGTTAGTAATCGTTGATCCAATTTCTTAGGCTCTAGGAGCTGCCTGTAAGTGGCGAGCTGCCTGTAAGGTGAGGAGGTCCCCGCTAGTTCAGTATTGTAGCCCTTAGGCTCTGGGGGCAACTTATAGTCCACTTTTGTTGATTTTTCCCATGCTGAAGAAGCGACTGGGTCTTAAGCAGTAATGTGGCCCGTAGGCTTTGGGAGCGACTCATAGTCCACTCTTCTTGATTTTGCCCATGCCAAAGAGGCGACTGGATCTTAAGCAGTTGTGTTGCCCATGCCGTAGAGGCGACTGGGTTTTTTAGCAGTAATGTGGCCCGTAGGCTTTGGGAGCGACTCGTAGTCCACTCTTCTTGACTTTGCCCTTGCCAAAGAGGCGACTGGGACTTATGTGGTGTCAGGCTGACCAGGTGCCGAGCTACCTGTGAGGTGCCGAACTGACCAGGTGCTGAGCTACCTATGAGGTGTCGGGCTGACCGGGTGCCGAGCTGCCTGTGAGGTGCCGAGCTACCTGTGAGGTGTCAGGCTGACTGGGTGTCGAGCTGTCTGTGAGGTGCCGAGCTGCCTGTAAGGCGCCGAGCTGCCGGTAAGGCGCCGAGCTAACCAGGTGCCGAGCTACCTGTGAGGTAACGAACTGACCAGGTGCCGAGCTACCTGTGAGGTGTCGGGCTGACCAGGTGCCGAACTACCTGTGAGGTGATTGCGCTGCGTCAGCCTCATAATGCCGGTCACCTACTCCTACAAGAAGCTACTAAAAGCTCGACCTTCAGGGGCAGCACTACTAACTTTAGGTCGCCAACTCACACGAGAGCCTTGGAAGGCTCGACCAGCAAGGGCGCCCGTGTAGTCTGTTGGCCGCCAACTCCCACGGAAGCCACGAAGAGCTCATCTTTGTAGGGGGGACCTCACAAAGAGGACTGACGAGGTTTTATCTAAATTGAAAGTAAAGTTGGTAGAGCTACTTAGCCTGTTAGCTCCCTGCATAGTCTTTGAGTTCATACAAAATGGAAACTATAAAGTGAGAGCTTCAGTTTCTAAAATGTTTGGACTTAGCTTCTTGGGAGGAGAGAACTTAGCCTTTTGTCGCGTGTTCCCATAGACGGCGCCAATTGATGTAACCGTTTTTGGTCACGTACCAATTTTTTTGGCTAAGTACCTCGTCATTTGACCTGCTCCCAGGAGAGGATGGTGGAGCTCCTTGGTGGTGAGCTACTTGGTGACGAGCTCCCTGGTGGTGAGCTACCTGGTGACTAGCTCCCTGGTGGTGAGCTAC